>JAQPZY010001531.1:3362500-3640000 GCA_029931535.1 Margaritifera margaritifera
TCTGCGGTCTGCAATGCGGCTACCCTTGTTCCAAAAATAGATACGGGTCGCTGCGGGGTTAACATATTTTACACAATGCGTTCTTTGTCCAAAGCAAACTAGTAGGAAGGCATAAGTTCAATTCACCTGACTTCAGAGTTCATGAACTTCCCGACACTAATACATGTTTGTAACTTACAAACGTAAAGGGTATACATGGATCCGTTTGGATCCCCAGAAGGACTGACGAAATTAGTCGAGCCGAATTATAGAAATAGGAGGGTCTTTATGGGCTGGTTTCGTATAATAGACGCTTGAGTTATGATTGCTGATATGCACAATTGGGACTTTAAGATCCCCTACTCAATGTATTTTCGTTCGAACAACTTTTGGAAATCTTGTAGTCAGGGATCCTTGTAAATATTAGAAATTGTTTGGACGAACTTCAACAAGCTAATACATGTTTTAAACTTACTGTAAAGCGTGGAAGAACTCGGCTCTTATGAATCTCTAAAACACACGCAGCTAATACATCATTTTACCTAACTGACTAACATAAAAGGTAGGAGGAATTGCTGCGATATGTATCAGTAATATATATGTCTGTATAAGACAAGGATGAAATAAAGATATCGCAGCATTCAGCTACTACGTATACTCTTCTTTATGAACAATTATATAAATTTCAGTCGCAACATGGGTACTGGCTAGAAAAAGTTGGTACATAAAAGACCGAATATATAAACACTATGCAAAACCCTGCTCAAAGTAGTTTGATTTGAAACATTCTTTGACAGTTTGTTATTAGGGATTTGCTCCATCAGTAGAAAAAGTTTAGAGGAAAATAATTTCTAGAAATCAGAGTCTGACTGTATGGTAGGTATACAAAGTTTGCAGGGAGATTACATCCTACATCTAAATGTGGACCCTAATATCTCGTTTTTAAACTTTCATGATATGGACCCCTGTATAAGTTTTTGCAATCAAGGATCCGTTTGAACCCCTAGAAGGACTGGTGCAATTTGCTTAGTCGAGTAGGAGAAATAGGGGATCTTTATGAGCTGGTTTCGTATAAATAACATGTAGAGAGATGACCATTGATATTCACAATTAAGACTTTGAGATCCATACTTAAAGTATTTTAATTTAAATCACTTTTGGAAATCTTGTAGTCAGTGATCTTTGTGAATATTAGAAAATGTTTAGCAGCAATTCCCAAAGATAATACATGTTTTAAACTCACTGGCGTAAAGCGTGGAAGAACTCGGTTCTCGTATACCTCTACAACTCAAGCAAGTAATAGATGATATAACCTAACTGACTAAAGTAAAGCGTGGGAGGAATCGATGTAATATGTATCCATCATATGTATGTCGCTACAATATCATTAGGAAAAAACGTTATCTTAGCAATCAGCTACAATGTAGATTCTATTTTATGAAGCATTAGATAAATTTCATTAGTAACAATACCCTCCGTTTGATGTCAGCCAAGTCATCGAAGATGAATAAGACAACAATAATAGAGAGAGTACAAGGAACACAAATATCAAAAATGCAATATCCAACGTAGCATAGACAACAGCTGCATTATTATTATTATTATTATTATTATTAGTGTTGCTTTAACAACACTGGCCTGTTAGACGATTGTCACAATAAAAGGAATCAAATTTTACAAAACGGTTTCCCTCGTATTAGCAATCAATGTTTAGTAGTAGTACATTTATTAATCTCTCATGATTAGTGAAATGGTTTTGGAAAATATGTAAGATTCTGATAGGATACGGAATCATAGGATCTTTGAACAGAGAGAGAGGGGGACGAGCTGTGCAATGGTATAACTCGGCTAATCATGGGAATCCATTACCAACAGTCGATGGCAAAAATCCCCCAAAAAATCATGGTCAAGGAAGGAACGCGACCTGATGCTAGGTTACCCAATCCTTCCGCAGGAAAGGCGAGGTATGCAGCCATATCCACGACTGGAATAACGAATATAGTATTTTTGTCCATGCAGAAGATTCAATGCTTGCAGAAATGAACGTCACATTTTTTTTAATGGATGCCACAATACTTGTTCTTTTTCAACATTTGTAACTGTGGTGAAATGGCATTGTTCCTAACGAAAATAAATACGAACTTGCCTTGCACTCCTTTCCATTTAGTCGGGTTCATTTATAGCAACCTATCAGTAGCGAGATCTAACTCGGTGATGCTATGCTAAATCTGTACACAGCTAATATGTGCCTTTATTGACCTCATTATCACTGTAATTTAGGAGCCCGGCCATAAAGCAAAATAAAACACGTTGTAAATATGTTGGAACTATGTATAGAATGTTGTGTAGGGTATTTGTAAACCTGTTTTCCGTGAACTTATCACCCTATTCTGATATTTTAATTGCTACTATTTTGTGAGACCTCATACATATACAAACAATCATGTCAATGTTCAACACAAATCAGATATATTGCTCTAACAGCAAAATCAAGTTGGATACTTGTTCCATATTCCATATTCCCGTCTCCGGATGGAATATGTAACCAATTATTTATTCCCGATTTTAAAAATACGAGATTGAATTTGAACAATTGTATGGGCATTAGTAGTTAGGGGACTATTAGAATCCTATAATACGTTGAGCCGTATTGGAGAAATAATAGTGCCTTTGTGGGTACCGGCTATATAAGGTCGGTAGATAAGACCTGTTATATCAATATCATGGACAAAGAGAAGCTCTGCTTAATGTATTTTGATTTGAACTCTTGTTTGAAATGTTGCAGCAGATTATTCATCACTTATCTGTAGCTTATGTTCCACACGTAGTCAATGGGACGTTATCTTTAAGGGGCCCTAATGTTTGTTTGCTAGAAAAATCAAGGATTTACTAGATCAATTCTTATCCATTTACAGGATTGTAGAATAACCGTTTCAAACAAATGTCGGCAATCCATATATGCCTCAGATGTCTGGCGTTAAAATTAGTTTGCAACCTACTCAAACGCAAATAAAACACTACCTCCAACGGTTAGAAATTGACATGGAAACAAATCAAAGTTTCTGGAAGATAGCGAAGATTGCAATTTAAAATGGAACAGCTACGTAAGGAGATTCAAGGAGATGAGGACACCATCTAAAGACTCACGGTCCGTCTGAGTACTAGTAGTGTAATCTTGAAAAGCAAAATCACTGTAAACACAAATACGGCAGAAAACTGATTTGGCGAGATGACAAAAAAGAGAAAAGATATAGGACAATAAAGCAAAATGCAAAAACTACATTTATGTTAAAGTATTTTAGAGGGACCTGTGATATACTCTTGATTTATTTAATGTAAGAATGAATAAGGATCAACGATTAGACTTTGACTACTCCTCAAAGCGACCGGACGTTTGGAATTCAAAGCGTAAATGATTAAAGTAGTAAAGCCAAAGCATTGGGAGACGAGAACATGATACATGTATCTAAAGCATTTAAATGTCTAAAATACAACTTACATTGGTTGTAGAGACATTAGAAACAATAGAAAAGTAGGAAATGGATTTTAAAAAATATCCCCAAGGTGTTGGAAAAAAAAAGAGTGATGGGTAGGTTGTAGAGGTAGGGAAAACTAGACAGTGAGGTAAAATAATCTATGTTGGAATGCATTATATATATATATATATATATATATATATATATATATATATATATACATCTGTGTGTGTGTGTGTTTGTTGTCTGCTAATATTATGGATCAATATAACATTGTATAATGCAGGGCAATCGAGGACAGATTGAAACATAATGGTATCCATCTTCAATATCATTAATTATACAAAGTTCACATTCCCTTGTCGTTTCCTGCATACATACAAGTCTCGATACTAAATTTGTGTGATGAAACCATTGATTTATTTACAGCCTTTCTCTGGCTAGTATCAGCAATTCATCAAAGATAAGCAGCGGTTAAAAAATATATTTTATATCTTTACACATATATGAAGTGTTCGAAGCAACTGCAGAACTCAAATCAGAATGAAAGATATAATGTATTCCTTGTTTAAAAAGTGACGAAAAAGGGAGATATCTGGATTGAATTAGGGCAATACCAAACTTCTCATATCACACATATTGTTCGTAGATGTTATAACATCCAATAACCACTTTCAATATCTTCTGTGTACTAGTTCTATATTTTCAGCTTTCAAAACTCATTATATTTCACAGTAATAACAACATATTAGAGATATAAAGGAATCGATATAAGTCTCGGCCATATCACTTGCTCTTGTAGATCTTGTCGATCTTTTTTAAAAATTCATTTTCTTTTTATCCTGTCAATGTTGATATATTTATTTCATTTTTATTTAATATGGTTCGTATATTCTGAATTAAGACGCTTCTATTATCGTCTGTTTTTTCTTCTATAAGAGGAATAATATATTCTTTGTGTACTGATATCTATTAAAAAGAACTTAAAATGACTGGTTATTTATCTATATTCTTTGTGTACTGATCTCTATTAAAAAGAACTTAAAATGACTGGTTATTTATCTATATTCTTTGTGTACTGATCTCTATTAAAAAGAACTTAAAATGACTGGTTATTTATCTATATTCTTTGTGTACTGATATCTATTAAAAAGAACTTAAAATGACTGGTTATTTATCTATATTCTTTGTGTACTGATATCTATTAAAAAGAACTTAAAATGACTGGTTTTTTATCTTAAACTGAGTTTTGTCATTTAGGAATATTAATAATATCAATTACATTATAAGTGTAAAATAATATTGTATATTTTACAACTTATATTACTTTTTGATATATCATTACTATATATCTTATCTTAAACTAATGAACTATTTAACTACAAAATTATTGTTCCTTATATTTGTATACTAACGTTGAAAGAGAATACTCAATTCTATACCCAGATTCAAATAGAAAAAAAAGAAAAAAAAAAGAAAAGACAACAACTAAAGTCTGGTTCCTTTTACTATCACAAGTATAGCTGTTCCTTTCTCCAATAATTTCTTTCCATACATAAACATGTCCATTTTTATTAGTAATATCTTCAAACGTCTCTCCAGATATCAGAATATTCATCCTAACATTGTTATATATATATATATAAATATATATATATATATATATATATATATATATATATATATATATATATATATATTAGTTTTTTTATTCATAACTGGATTAACAATCCCCAATATTAATTAATACATTTTTGTCATAGTTATCAGATAGACCAGCGTTTAATCGATCATACAAATGTGATAAATATATAGAGCAGAATTTAATGAATAATTGTCATAAGATAGAGAAGATAAATCGTATATACCCTTACCTCAAACAATATATATTCTACTCCAAAATTACCAAACTTGCCATACTAGAGGGTATTATTTTCAAAAAATAAACAAGGGTACAGTTAACGGCACTTAAATACCACCCCGTGTTTAATTAATATTTTTGTGTGTGTGTGTGTGTGTAGGCACTAATAGTCAATCGTTGGTACCAATGACCTTGAGCTTTGGCCAAGGTATGTGATCTGGAACTAAACTTAGTGTGGAGTAACTATTAATTTCTTAATATGGGACCTCTGGACAACATTTCTAATAGATACATGCCAAATGTAAATCATATTCAGAGCATATAAACAGCTTTATAATTCGCTTATATAGTTCTGAGTCTGCGTTTACTTTTTCTCCATCTCGGACAGTTTCATTACCATGGAACCTAAAAATGAATTGTCAGCAGAGGGTGCAACCTGGTTGAGTGGGTGAACATGATTAGTTTTCATTATCATTAACTTCTCCCTCTCATTGCAAGACAATCTATACACACTAACCATCTGGTGTGACTGTAGCATTTACATCTTTTCGCACAGAGTGAAAACATTTCCTTTCTATGGCAGATGCAATGTGCTCACATGGAGTAGTCTATTTCCAACACTACCTACACTAAACTCCATTGAGAGTTACCTCCACTGCAAGGGCAGCTTTTTCCTGTTCCCGATCATTTCAGTCAAATTCTCACTATGAAACTGAGAGCATATTCTCTGCATGTTGCGGTCATTTGTTATGCATACAAATGCATACAATTTCTTTTGCACTGGCTTGTGTAATATTGCGATCCCTTATAGATTTTGAGAATTCTGCTCTTTTTTGATGTACAATATACTCAAACGGAGTTTGACAAAGGCCACATTAGTCAAAACACAGATTCCACTATGCTATGGTCAATCTGAATAAGCAGTAAACACAAAGAGTTAAACGAAAGTATCTATCAGTATAGGCTTGTGTGAGCGGAGGTAATACAAAATCTGATTAAGAGGCATATGGAATCTGTCCAGGACGATGACAATGCAGAAATCATGTTTTCTCGTGCTCACTGTATGTTTGTTTGCTTGGCTTGAGGACTGAATCCAATATTATTCCAAAACACGAGCACGGTGAGTGGCACATTATACATCCGCTAATGTGTTTCTTGCATTGTATATATATATATATATATATATATATATATATATATATATATATATATATTGGTACGGTATGGTTGACACTGGAGATTATAGACCAACATGTCTCAGTGATCTTTATTTTTGGTCAATGTATGCAGTCATTAACTAAATTTAATGCTCAGAAACCTTTATTTTCTTATCATGATATTTGACTTTTATACCGATAATCTAAAGGTCTCTATATTACAATAAGCGCAAGTCATCCACAAAGTTTCGTCAAGAAACTTACTCCAGAACAAAAGTCATTCAGCAAAACCCCATTTTTCTTTGAGACAGATTGATCTCCACCTCTAACCGTTTGGCCCCAAAATATATTGGCCTTTTTCATGCATTGAGTGCATGCCCTCCACAAACTTGTGTCAAGGTAAGTAATCTAGAGCTCAAGATATTATACCAAAACCTGTTTGTTTTTTTTTTGTTGTTGTTCAGGAATAGTGACCTTGCCATTTGACCCCAAATCAAACGGTGTCATTCTAACCCAGTTTGTAAGTCACGCGCTACCTTTGGTGTAAATACATGGTAGATAACCGAAAAGTTTGTGCAGAGCAATGTTTCTTCTTTCAGTTACAAAGACATTTGACCTTTTGAGCTCAAAGTCAATATAATTTTCCCTTATACCAAGTGCATGCTATCTATACAGTTTGGTTTAAGCATGTGATGTAGAACGAATGATGTTCTGTGTAAATCATTTTTCGTCCTGCCCTTGTAATGACCTTGGCCTTTTACTTCTTGACTCTGAAGTATACAGCCTTAATCCTTACCCCAGGCGCTAGCCATCTGCAAATTGTAGCAGCTGTAGACGGTGTAGATCCGAAAGCAAGGTTGGTACTTCGAGGATGCTATCAGGGTGAGATGGTAAATAGTGTGGACTACATCAAAGCATAAAACAACGATGTAGCACATGTTACAAATAATAGCTCATAAAATTGTGACTTAGTTACAATAGTGACGTAAAACAAAATGCAAAACAGTTGTTAGATATATAAAGATGTCACGTTTATACAAGGTAATTATATTCCTTGAAATATTTTGCGATAAACAAAAATTAAGATTTTGATATTTGTTTATTCTTTGTGCCAATACCAAAAACATGAGACAAAGTACTACAAGCACTTTTAGTATATTTTGTTAACTAAAAAAAATAATAAAGGAGATTGAATATACAGAAATTAAATTGAAACATAATCAACATATAGAGATTAATTTAAAGGAAAGGTCAAAGAGCTTAGAGTTTTTGGCAGCAACAAACAAGATTTCTTTGAATTTTTGAACGACATTGAGTCACATGTAAAGATCATCATTAAGCAATTCGACAATTTGGTTCTGTAAAAGAACAGCTATAATTAAATATTAAAGGCATGACGAGATCTTATTTACAACAGAATTAGTTGGCTAATCATACTGAGTTGAGGTGAAATTCAAACTGTGCTAGAGACCCTCTCAAACGATTCACACGAAAGTTGGACAGAAAAAAATCAAATGTTCTAGAGGGATGTTTGAGACATAATATATAGCACTGCATATAGACTTGTAACAAAATCCCGGAGGAATCTGATAAATAATTCTACCTCAGTGGGTTAGAGAGAACAGAAACGATTGTATCAATGTAAAAACAGTGCTGGTAGATGTTTGTTTATTGCTAAAGAATCTGTAAAACACCAACTGATAATATCAGTAGACCTTTATAATACATTTATGTAGATAATGACTTTGATTTTCATATAAGTCTTGTTAAAGTAGAACACAATTTGAACATTTGAAATTATATTTACTATATCCGTAAATATTTATGAAATATTGGAAATGGGAGACTCGAGAAACGAAGCAAAATCAATCTTATTACTGTAACTGAATTAAACCAACAAGTTGATTTAAAAAATAATATAAAAAGTAAACAAAAAAACAACAACAAAAATCGAAAAAAAAAGAACTAGTCTAATGGCAGATAAATAAACATGATGGATTGAAACAATAGTAAACATTCTTCAACTCTATCTACTACACCAAATAATTATCGGAGAACAACAGACTATGTTACTAAATGTCATGCCTGAAAAATCTCAGTTATAAAATTTTAGAAACAAATCAACATTAATTAAACGTTCTATATATTATTCTTGTGATTTCTTAAATGTAATCGTACCAGACGTGCGAAACACGGGTACAGAGTAGCCGGCAACGTCTGCCGTAAGTATATTTGTATCACATGCACACACTTGTGAACAAGAAAATTATGTTATTTCAGTATTTTGTTATGTTTAATTAATCCACAAGAGATATAAAAGAATGCTTTAAAGAGGAACATATTGTATCTAAGTATTTAAGATATATTAGGTGAGATTAAAACAAACAGTGTATACTGAATTAAGACTGGAAAATGCTAAACATACGGTGTTGACAAAAGATGATGAAGAACATTTCAATTTAACCAACGTAAGTTACATCCATGAGGAAACATAACCGAAAACAAAGTAAGATACCATGAATATTTAATAGGTAAGGATAGAAGTCCAGCACATAAAGAATATTATTTGAATTTTAAATATCCCAAATACGTACCATTAAAAATGTGTCCCGTTATGACAGTCTTGTATTCATCAAGTCATTGGTTAAAAATGATCCATATGAAGAGATATAAATCTTACTGAGCAGCGATCAAAGATACATTTCTTAATTATTTAACTCTTCTCTTCTATTCCTTAGGTATTCAATTATGTCAAGACTTAAATAAGTAGTCACTGGTCCAGCACCAATTGTAGCCTTGGCGTTTCTTATAGCACTTGTCAATTGGATTACAACAATACTCCCAATTTGTATTGTCATCTACATAGCATTAGTAGTAGCTTCCACCGTGTAATGGATGTGTTGGAAGACACCATCTTCCTTTGACAGTTATCACATCAGCACTACCACAGGATACAAATCTCTCCCCAACATGACACTGCTTGGTTATTTTTCCCGAGAACATTTGGCATCTGAGAATGCAGCAATAATCCCAATTATTATTGTGATCTGGGTAGCACCAGCTGTAGTTTCTACCTCGCCAATGTTTTCATTTTTTGTCCTCTCGACACGTTTTGCCACCGTCGGTAATGCTGTTCGCCTAGTCACGCAGTGAGAAAGACTGATAATCTTCCGTGATATTTTTCTTGGCAATCTCATCTTGGGTTTGAATACAAAGTAACTGAACAAAGAGCACAAGACCGAGGAAGAACAATCTGTTCGTCATGATGCTTCAGAGGAAGAACTAAATTAGAAAAGAAATCAATTAATCCAGCTTTCGAATCTTTCTGTTTAATTGCTTACTTGGATGATTCCTTGCCAACCGATATGTCGAATGTTTTTTGTATTTGCCTGTTTTAATTTTCACTTCCTATGTCGAAGCATGTGACAGGTAATATCACATTTTTTTATCAGAGAGGGTTACTTGCATGTGGATATTTTCTTGCCCGTGTCAAAATTAACCTGCCTTGGCAACCGCAATTTCAGAGGTTTAATTAGCGGAACAATTGATAAATCGCTCTATATAGCATGCATATATTATTTATGAATGTATGCATGTAGCTATCTGTGTATCTTCATATGAAACGTTCTTTCCGACAATACCTCTAATCCAGTAATACACTTTTTTACCATGACTGCAAGAATTTTGTAAAGTTTAGCTTCTAATGTTTGTCTATGGGACTGTTTGCATTCATTTTGATGGATTGAGTCTCGTAATACATTATGCACATGCTACGTACACTGGATTATATATATATATATATATATATATATATATATATATATATATATATATATATATATATATATATATATATACATATATATATATATATATATATAATCAGCTTTAATGTCAATTATTGTAACTTGCTTTAGGATTTTACATTAACATTTTCATATTTTGAAAGCAGAAATCAATACTATCGACGGTTCATAGTGTCAATATATCCGCGTGTTTAATGATTGGACAAGTATCCAATTTACGTTTATATTTATTAGATTTAGGAACCAATTAATGTGAATAATCTACTGATAAATCAGAAACTAATTATGTCAAACCGTCATAATCCGCCAATCAGTGCAGACGCTCTGATTATTTGAAGACCAGGTACATATTACGTTTTACTTCTGCAACGAAAATAAGTTGGTGCAGTATGTTTTGCATGTGTGTTCGTGTGATTTGGTTGTGTTTGTGTATGCATGTGTGCTTGTTTCAATATATATATATATATATATATATATATATATATATATATATATATATATATATATATATATATATGTATGTATATACTATAAATATGTTGAGGTCTTCAAATAGGAATTACTAAACATCAAATGTAAAGCCTCAGTTTATTTGGAGAAAATAACAATGTTTATTTTGGATATATCAACTAATCTAACACAAAAAGGATAAGAGAGTTGCAGAAGATCGAATCGCTTCCAAGAGGTATTTAAAACAAACAAGTAGGTAATGCTTAGAATATTTATATTCAGATTATACTATAGAGCAACGGGCAACAACATCAACACATGGTACAATACTGTAAGCCCCAAATGGAAATCAAAGTACAGATTTAGTGTAATTTCTTTCACCGAGCAGAGTGATGCAGTTAATCCTCTTCGGTACACACGACTCCTCCAATAGCAGATGTACGCGGAAGGAAGCTATGCTAAATCTGAAACTCACAATAGGAAACTTTTCGGACCGCATAACCACACTCCTATGTCGATGACATATATAATTAGTTGCGTAGGATCTTTGTAACCACATTTACCGTAAACTGATCACCCAATTCTGATATTGTCAACGCTTGGGTTTTGTGAGATATCATAGATAAACAAACAATTATGGTAAAGATAAATACGAATCAAATGCTTAGAAGTTACTCAAATTAATTATTTTAGCACACAAAAAAAAGAATTTTGAACAAATTCCGTCTGTCTGTGTCATTCGTCCATTCCGGCGAGGACAATAATCTAATTTCAACCCATATATTCCCCACTTCGGGTGAAAGTCTACTTTTTCCGGTGAATTTGTAAGGCATTATATAGAAATGCCTCTGGATACACACCATTTGACTATCTGATTTATCAAGAACCAACTTCCCCTATTAGACCAGAATGACACAAAAAGGCTTAATTTATCTAGATTTAAGATTCCTTATAAACTGATTTGAGTGCGCAGTTGTACATGAATGGTGTCAGCCGATTTGCATTTCCGCCGTGTTTTCATAAAATATCTTTTAAATGCCTGCATTCTTCTACAAGCGAAATTAATTCTCCTTGGTGTTCCTTGAGTAACGTGTAAGTCGATTCCCACTTTTTCTAACACCGCACGATACGTTGTGGAGGACGGTCGAACAAAAGTGACCTGCTTTCGATTAAACATTTGATAAATTCGGTTTGTCCTGAACCACTCGGTCCAGTAATTAACATGTTAAATGGATGGTGAAGACACAGTGCCTCCCAAAATTAACGATATGACCTTACGGCAGTCACTTTGAAAACGGATGATGTAGCCATAACTCTCGAGCAGTTTGAAAGATTCTGAGAAAGTCACCAAGAACGTAAAACATTTTATACATTTTTAATATTTCATGGTACAACACAAAAGAGGAATATTGGTAGTACCGGGATTTAGTTTTGTTTATAACAGGGTTTAACTTCTATTTCATCCCCATGCTTTTACATCCTACCTTGTCTTTATAAATAGTTGGTGAATGTCATTCCAAACGGTGTGTTGATTAGTATGTGTAGGTGTTGGCCAGAAGATGTGTGATTGTTGGTCCGTCCAAACGGCGTGTTGGTTAGTAAATGTATGTGTTAGTAGATGGGTGGGTGTCGGCCTGTTAAACGTGGTGTTGGTCAGTAAGTGTAAGCACTGATCAGCCAAAACGGCGTGTATATCAGTAAGTGAAATTTTAACACTGGCCCCGAGTACCATTTTTGCAATCAAGATCAGAAACCATTCTAGGGGCAAAGGGAAATGTCATGTTAAAAAGACCAATGTTAAATTCCCCATGTATCCAGACAGCCACATTAATGTTGAACATATGAATATTTTTAACATTACAATTCCCCTTGTACCCATAGTGCCGTTTTTGAAACCATTCCTCTTTGTATTTCGGCATAGTGATATATTCTCGTTATGGTAATATGGACTAATGTTAAATTCCCCTTGTACCCCAAGTGCCACATTACTGTTAAACATATGGACCTATTAACATGGAATTCCCATTGTGTGCAGACTGCCACATTTTCAAAATGGCGGCCTAGTGTTAACTTCCCTTGCACCCCGAATGCCATTTATTTACCGATATTGCACCATATTACTATGAATGAAATTGTTTATATTGATATTTATCCTGTAAGTGTTTGCTTTAATTTTGTTCTTTGTCATTAGCGTACCATCCGAGGCAGAGTTGCTGTAGATGCGAGTCGTCTCTACTAGATGCGATATTGTAGCTGTTGTCATAGAGTGTGTAGTATGAGGTTGGACTCCTTCCTTGATTGTTCGGTGTTTGGTCTTGCGCCAGTTGTTCTCAACGCCGAAAGGTTGTGTTTCCTCTGGATGATGATGACGTCTAGGACGAGCAGTAAGATCTTTAGCAACTCAGACAGTAGCGCGACGTCGTTGGCATAATTTAGGTAAATAAAACGTTGGTCACCTATGTTTGCCCTCAGCTGTCCTTCCGTGCCGTTCGTTCCAGTGTACAATCTATTAGTGGCGGGAAAATGTTCGGGGCGATTGTACATCTTTGTCTAACGCCGTTATTGATATGAAACCGTTGCGAACATTTACCTTCGACTGGAGCACAGCTGATGGTGTCGGTATAAAAGACTTTTATTAGGTTGACGACCGTGTCATGGAGTCCTACGTTCTCTCCTGAGCTATTGCAATAAATGGTTTTTCACACCTTTTAGGAAGGTAAAGGCGAAGGTCTTTACATGTATATATAGCAGAGTAATGCCACGGTAATTAATGCATCCGAGCTTACTGCCTTTGCCTTTATAGAAAGGCAGGAAAATACCGTGTTTTTTTAATCATCAGGGATGTCACCAGTCTCCCACAGATAACAAGCAATCCTAGTTAGCCACGCTATGCGGCCCTCGCCTCCGGCTTTCAGTAATTCGCTCGTGATGCCACAGGTACAGGCTGCTTCTCCGTTTTTCAATTTCTTAAGTGCAGCAGTTACCTCTATCTCTGTTGTTGGTCCAACATTTATGCCCTGAGCTGAATCGGCTAGATTTGTGGCGTCTTCAAGCGCCTGGGATGGGATGGCTGGGGCCTATTAAGCAGCCGATAGTAGTGTTCTCTTCATAGTTCTAACTTTTGCTTGCTGTCAAATATAATCTTACCCGCCAAATCCATTAATTACAACGGATATCTTGTCGCATGCTCCAGAAGCCAAAGATTCGCAGGCGGTTACGCGCATAGAATTCAAGCAGTCTGTTAATAATCTCATTTGGTACTAAATTCATATATGGTCCAACCACGTGCGGCAAAGGCATTCGTGTTGTGTCGGCTGAGATTGCATTTAAGTCCTCGAGGAATACGCCAGGGCTGCTTCGTTTCACCATACGCATCGTGACCTCCAGTGTCTGATAGAAAATGTCTTTCTCCATGTCAGGGACTTCGTTCGCTGCAGCATATTCCAAGATTACCGACGTGTTGCCCTATCCATGTTTAAAAGTGACCAACATTATGCGGTTGTTGACTGGCTGCCATAAGCAAAGAGCTTTAGATGCGTCTCGGTTACGCGTATTCTGGTCTCTTCCTGACCACAGAAACTTGTACTTTCCAGTGGCCATCTCGCCCGATGGAGCGTACCTTGTTTGATCACGCGACATGCAAGGTGGGATAATTTTATCTTTGGCTAAACTCATGTCTATTCATTTTGCTTTTCCTGTTCCCGTAGTAGCTAATTTGGCAGAATCATGGTAGTAAGATGGCCGGTTAGGTGTAAATTACACCTCTAGTCCTATGGACATACTTACTTGTTCAGCCAACCTCCGCCGCGAGCGGCGTTGCCTTCCATCGGGTTAAAAGTTCTTGTGCCACTCAAACCGTTGTGGATTTCACCAGAGCCTCGTCAACTGACAGTTACTATGCTCACGGCAGGCCTTTACGGAAACCGTAGCGGCTAAAGTGGGGCAGGCCCTCACCTACTTCGTCTTGCCAAGCAATCCCTTAAATCGTCGTTGTCCACATGTGTATATACCTTTACGTAAAATTACATGATTTAATCAATTTTACCAGCATAACAACGTGAGAATACTGTTGTAAAATTCTTTGCGTGTCTGATAGAGCAAGATATTCTACGAAGCTTAACTCAACGTTCTGATAGATTGACGTCGAAGTAAAAACAATAGGCGATCATTATGATTTTATATTTGTCAGTTGAAAATCAATTCTGAGAATCAAAGTTCGCAAATATTGAGGGCGGTAGCCTTGTTTTAAGTTCTAAAGTCAGTGGGTTGGGGATTATTTAATCGTGAAGTATCCGACCTAATCATATGATCAGCAAATAAAGAGGTGAAAAGACTCCTGATTTAGCCTATTTTGCTCACTGACCGCACCATGTGCCTATGCGTGTGATGGTCTTTGTTTAACTTCATCCATGGTCTCAGGGTATGTTTGACCATTCGCCGACCTCATAACTGGTATCAATCAACTACCTGTCAATGTGTTGAATAAGTCGGTTTAAGGACAATAATGGTCACTCTGTTTTGTGTATTATGGGCCAGACCTATATTACTGAATACAGATATTTTTGTATATATTAATGAGGTTTTATTTTGGGATGTAGAATAATTGGAATAATGAGGATGGGGGTGGGGTGGGAATATCTTTATAGGCTAATTTCTAACAGGCCTAATGAACAAAATGCTCATTAAGTTACTTTTGATCAATTGGTTACGAATCACGAAATTAATGAGCTAAGAATGTTTGGCTGTTTTATTAAATGGAGTCGAAATGAAAGAGATGAAATCTATATATAACTTTCGTACGGAGTTGTATTGCATTGTCCACAAAGAGAAAATAAGGTAAACAGAAATAGTCCATTTGTGAATGAGAACAGGTAAGCAGTCAGTCTTCATGTGAGTAACGCAATAACATTTCATACGACACATGCTAGTCATAACCTTCCATAGGCACCTATCTAATGGTAGTGGTAAGGTCAGTTCGCAAACGTATTTACTGTTGTTTACCTGTACATTTATTTGTGCCGGTATAATCAGGTGTCTGCTCTAAACAGGTATCGGTTATGATCATGTCTTCGTTGGGAACAGGGGTGTTCGTGCGGGTATTGCGCAAGTTCAATCTTTTTTTGTTTAGGATGCGATATTTTCAAAATCACACTTAACTCTAAGTTGGCAAGCATAAAACTGCCTACAGTGTTCTCCCTGCAACCCACCCCCACCACCCCCACCCCCACCCCCGGGCTCTATACAAACCTGGTCTTTAAGTAAGAATTAGATGCTAGGGCTTTGTGTTAAAGATGGAGAGTATTGATTATTTTGACCTCACATCCAACTGTTGCTTGACAAGCGTAATGTGTTTGGTTGTGTTTTAAAAGAACCCGCTTCAAACGAAAACACACGGCCACTATCATCCGATATCATAAAGATAATCCAAAGTAAATCTAGATGCAATATTTTTTTTTAGCGTGCAGTCACGATATTATGTTTCACTGACAGCACATGTACGGAAACCTTTGCATACAGGTTCTTCGTGTTGGTTATGCAATGAAGCAAATTTATTTTTGTCGCTTGATTATAGTTTATTACTTTCAGTTAAAAGCGTTATTTATTATATATTGTATAAGGAGATATTGAAATGTATCAGTGAGAGAAAGTTGATATCGCCACAGTATTGAAATGCATCAGTGAGGAAAGTTGATATCGCCACAGTGGCGATATCTGGATGAAACTAGTATTGTCCCGAGAACTATGGAACTACTTTTATGAATTATCTCCTCTTATATTAGATCTATTTTAAGAATAAATATTTAGACAATGTTAACAAAATGGCTGATATCATTACTTTATTTTAGAAAATACAATATAAAATAGGTAATGTTAGTATTCTTAAACTCATCTATAGTTTTCTCTGCTATATAAATATGAATGATCTAAGGGTTTATAGAGGTTTGTGACGAGTATGTGCAGAGTATGTTTGATGGTGATCTCATTTGTTGGAAGATGGCAATGCTGCAAGTGACAGACTTAAAAATGTGACCCTAGTGCAGGTTGAACAGTTCTGAATCAGCAACAAGATTTTAATAAAAATAGAAAGTGATGTCTTTTTGAAAAGTACCTGGAATCCGAAAGTGATTTTAGACTCCCAGATTTCATACCACCAGAGGATATCTTCAACCATATTTCGTCTTTTATTTTGAGTGTGAGGAAAAAGGTTGTTTGAGAATATGATCCCGTAACGCTGCTTTTTAATTTTTTTTTATCTATTTCATCCTTGAAAGAAATTTGAAGGAGATCAAGCATCAGTTTTCAATTATAGCATTTTTGCAATTTTTCTAAGCCAGCGAAATCCTAAAATTAAATTAAAAGCAACAGAAATTCATCGAAAACGTCAACAAAACAAAGCCAGCTGATGCCATTTACGAAGCAGAATTGGATATCATACAGTGCTGTAGTTCTAGGTCCTCACTCTCCCCTGCTCTCTGCGGACAGTGTGCGCTTTCGCTTTTGAATAAGGACTGGCCGTGAAACGCACGAAATGTGCTAGGGTGACATCATTCTGGAACAAAAGATGAAATTTGTGACGAATATATACTTTACACACAAGAAAGGCAAACAGAGACAAGATCTGACTCCAATACAACAGATATAAGTTCAACAAAACCAAGGGCTTATGCTGTGCCTGAAATACTTGATTGAAACCCTGTAAGACTATATCTACTCTTTCAGGTAAAAGGACCAGCAGAAATTAAATCCATTACATCCCCTTCTTTCTAGCAATCAGTTATATTTATCCTACCTGTGGAAAACCATAGTATAAAAGAAATGTTATTGGAATCAATAAACTGTATGACATCATAGCTGAAATGAAGGAAGAATCTGTACTGACTACTCACAAGTGATTAACATCTGACAGGTATATAGTATTCTGAAAGAAATAACATAGTGATATTTCAAAAGTATGAAAATTTAAGAAGAAACCAATGAAACGATTTCACATGATAAAACTTAGGTCGATCCCTGCACGTTTATTTTGCGTAATAGTGCTAAAAAGGTTTTCTTGAAAAACTCAAAGACCAAAGAGATCAAAAATATATTTTAGTAAACAGATAAAATAAATTGCTGTAATGATCTGAATAACTAATCAGGTCATGTATTTATCAATATATAAATATGCAGACCAAATTTTATTATTTGTCTACATCAACTGGTTTAGGCCTAATTGTGACAACAATGTTGTTGTCCATACGTTTCAAAAAAATGTGAGAATACTGTTGTAAAATTCTTTGCGTGTCTGATAGAGCAAGATATTCTACGAAGCTTAACTCAACGTTCTGATAGATTGACGTCGAAGTAAAAACAATAGGCGATCATTATGATTTTATATTTGTCAGTTGAAAATCAATTCTGAGAATCAAAGTTCGCAAATATTGAGGGCGGTAGCCTTGTTTTAAGTTCTAAAGTCAGTGGGTTGGGGATTATTTAATCGTGAAGTATCCGACCTAATCATATGATCAGCAAATAAAGAGGTGAAAAGACTCCTGATTTAGCCTATTTTGCTCACTGACCGCACCATGTGCCTATGCGTGTGATGGTCTTTGTTTAACTTCATCCATGGTCTCAGGGTATGTTTGACCATTCGCCGACCTCATAACTGGTATCAATCAACTACCTGTCAATGTGTTGAATAAGTCGGTTTAAGGACAATAATGGTCACTCTGTTTTGTGTATTATGGGCCAGACCTATATTACTGAATACAGATATTTTTGTATATATTAATGAGGTTTTATTTTGGGATGTAGAATAATTGGAATAATGAGGATGGGGGTGGGGTGGGAATATCTTTATAGGCTAATTTCTAACAGGCCTAATGAACAAAATGCTCATTAAGTTACTTTTGATCAATTGGTTACGAATCACGAAATTAATGAGCTAAGAATGTTTGGCTGTTTTATTAAATGGAGTCGAAATGAAAGAGATGAAATCTATATATAACTTTCGTACGGAGTTGTATTGCATTGTCCACAAAGAGAAAATAAGGTAAACAGAAATAGTCCATTTGTGAATGAGAACAGGTAAGCAGTCAGTCTTCATGTGAGTAACGCAATAACATTTCATACGACACATGCTAGTCATAACCTTCCATAGGCACCTATCTAATGGTAGTGGTAAGGTCAGTTCGCAAACGTATTTACTGTTGTTTACCTGTACATTTATTTGTGCCGGTATAATCAGGTGTCTGCTCTAAACAGGTATCGGTTATGATCATGTCTTCGTTGGGAACAGGGGTGTTCGTGCGGGTATTGCGCAAGTTCAATCTTTTTTTGTTTAGGATGCGATATTTTCAAAATCACACTTAACTCTAAGTTGGCAAGCATAAAACTGCCTACAGTGTTCTCCCTGCAACCCACCCCCACCACCCCCACCCCCACCCCCGGGCTCTATACAAACCTGGTCTTTAAGTAAGAATTAGATGCTAGGGCTTTGTGTTAAAGATGGAGAGTATTGATTATTTTGACCTCACATCCAACTGTTGCTTGACAAGCGTAATGTGTTTGGTTGTGTTTTAAAAGAACCCGCTTCAAACGAAAACACACGGCCACTATCATCCGATATCATAAAGATAATCCAAAGTAAATCTAGATGCAATATTTTTTTTTAGCGTGCAGTCACGATATTATGTTTCACTGACAGCACATGTACGGAAACCTTTGCATACAGGTTCTTCGTGTTGGTTATGCAATGAAGCAAATTTATTTTTGTCGCTTGATTATAGTTTATTACTTTCAGTTAAAAGCGTTATTTATTATATATTGTATAAGGAGATATTGAAATGTATCAGTGAGAGAAAGTTGATATCGCCACAGTATTGAAATGCATCAGTGAGGAAAGTTGATATCGCCACAGTGGCGATATCTGGATGAAACTAGTATTGTCCCGAGAACTATGGAACTACTTTTATGAATTATCTCCTCTTATATTAGATCTATTTTAAGAATAAATATTTAGACAATGTTAACAAAATGGCTGATATCATTACTTTATTTTAGAAAATACAATATAAAATAGGTAATGTTAGTATTCTTAAACTCATCTATAGTTTTCTCTGCTATATAAATATGAATGATCTAAGGGTTTATAGAGGTTTGTGACGAGTATGTGCAGAGTATGTTTGATGGTGATCTCATTTGTTGGAAGATGGCAATGCTGCAAGTGACAGACTTAAAAATGTGACCCTAGTGCAGGTTGAACAGTTCTGAATCAGCAACAAGATTTTAATAAAAATAGAAAGTGATGTCTTTTTGAAAAGTACCTGGAATCCGAAAGTGATTTTAGACTCCCAGATTTCATACCACCAGAGGATATCTTCAACCATATTTCGTCTTTTATTTTGAGTGTGAGGAAAAAGGTTGTTTGAGAATATGATCCCGTAACGCTGCTTTTTAATTTTTTTTTATCTATTTCATCCTTGAAAGAAATTTGAAGGAGATCAAGCATCAGTTTTCAATTATAGCATTTTTGCAATTTTTCTAAGCCAGCGAAATCCTAAAATTAAATTAAAAGCAACAGAAATTCATCGAAAACGTCAACAAAACAAAGCCAGCTGATGCCATTTACGAAGCAGAATTGGATATCATACAGTGCTGTAGTTCTAGGTCCTCACTCTCCCCTGCTCTCTGCGGACAGTGTGCGCTTTCGCTTTTGAATAAGGACTGGCCGTGAAACGCACGAAATGTGCTAGGGTGACATCATTCTGGAACAAAAGATGAAATTTGTGACGAATATATACTTTACACACAAGAAAGGCAAACAGAGACAAGATCTGACTCCAATACAACAGATATAAGTTCAACAAAACCAAGGGCTTATGCTGTGCCTGAAATACTTGATTGAAACCCTGTAAGACTATATCTACTCTTTCAGGTAAAAGGACCAGCAGAAATTAAATCCATTACATCCCCTTCTTTCTAGCAATCAGTTATATTTATCCTACCTGTGGAAAACCATAGTATAAAAGAAATGTTATTGGAATCAATAAACTGTATGACATCATAGCTGAAATGAAGGAAGAATCTGTACTGACTACTCACAAGTGATTAACATCTGACAGGTATATAGTATTCTGAAAGAAATAACATAGTGATATTTCAAAAGTATGAAAATTTAAGAAGAAACCAATGAAACGATTTCACATGATAAAACTTAGGTCGATCCCTGCACGTTTATTTTGCGTAATAGTGCTAAAAAGGTTTTCTTGAAAAACTCAAAGACCAAAGAGATCAAAAATATATTTTAGTAAACAGATAAAATAAATTGCTGTAATGATCTGAATAACTAATCAGGTCATGTATTTATCAATATATAAATATGCAGACCAAATTTTATTATTTGTCTACATCAACTGGTTTAGGCCTAATTGTGACAACAATGTTGTTGTCCATACGTTTCAAAAAAATGTGAGAATACTGTTGTAAAATTCTTTGCGTGTCTGATAGAGCAAGATATTCTACGAAGCTTAACTCAACGTTCTGATAGATTGACGTCGAAGTAAAAACAATAGGCGATCATTATGATTTTATATTTGTCAGTTGAAAATCAATTCTGAGAATCAAAGTTCGCAAATATTGAGGGCGGTAGCCTTGTTTTAAGTTCTAAAGTCAGTGGGTTGGGGATTATTTAATCGTGAAGTATCCGACCTAATCATATGATCAGCAAATAAAGAGGTGAAAAGACTCCTGATTTAGCCTATTTTGCTCACTGACCGCACCATGTGCCTATGCGTGTGATGGTCTTTGTTTAACTTCATCCATGGTCTCAGGGTATGTTTGACCATTCGCCGACCTCATAACTGGTATCAATCAACTACCTGTCAATGTGTTGAATAAGTCGGTTTAAGGACAATAATGGTCACTCTGTTTTGTGTATTATGGGCCAGACCTATATTACTGAATAAATAAATTGCTGTAATGATCTGAATAACTAATCAGGTCATGTATTTATCAATATATAAATATGCAGACCAAATTTTATTATTTGTCTACATCAACTGGTTTAGGCCTAATTGTGACAACAATGTTGTTGTCCATACGTTTCAAAAAATGTGTAAAGGATTGAAAACTTGACAAAATGATCTGGAATAACATATGCTGTCATCTACATATGACAATTATCAAGTGAATAGAATTTCAAGACTCTTTCTTTTATAATTGTTCTGATATCGATTTAATAGGATTCGGGACAGTCACGCGTGGTATTAATATACATCAGCAAAATAATATGCCCCCGTGTGATATCTAAGTATGAGACTTAATATGCACTAGAATTTGTGTTTGAATTCAATGTAAGCCTTGACTACAAAAACTTTAACTTACTAATTTCATACATTTCTCTTAAAAAAGAGTCTCATGATCTAACTCACACATCCTATTCAACGCACAACGTCCTGTACCTCGGCTACCGACATTCAGAATCGCCATCCACATCTGGATAAGGCCTTCATATTCCTAGGCCAAAGTCACATGTTCAGTTATAACACAACAAATGGAAGAGAACACTTTGTGCAAATGTCACAAAAAGAAATTGTTGAAATTCATATACTGTTATAGCTTTCTAATGTTTATTAAATTTAACTTGTGGAATTAGAAATATACATTTTATTTTTCTTCGTGCAAATACAATACCTTCAATCCATATTTTTTTTAATGTTAAGTTACGTTTTGCGCTAGTCAATCAGCTGATAGAATCATGCGCTGTAGACGCTTGCTTTTTCTTCTTCCATTTTTCCTCCTATTGATCACTTCTTTTTGAGGACATAACACAATTTTTAAGTAGTGAAGTGGAAACATTCTATTTTCATGAATGGCATCAGATGTTTCCCCTTCACGAGTGAAATAATGTTCTTATATCCACAAAACACGCATATGACCTATATTATAGCTCGGAAAATGTCATAAAGCAGTGACATCTTGCAAAATTGTTTTAGCGATTGCTACGTAATGCCGAATTTGAAATGGTAGACTATCTATTGCGAATTGCTATTCTTTCACCCACCCCCACTCCCATTGTGCAATTGTCTCAGCTTATAACAATAAATGAACCACACAAACTGTGTATATATATATATATATATATATATATATATATATATATATAAATATTTATATATATATATATATATATATATATATATATGTGTGTGTGTGTACTACTACTACAACTAATAATAATAATAATAATAATAATAGCGCTAATAGTAACTAAAGATGTAAGCATGTTGGGACGCCAGAGAAAATGTCCATACTTTTGAAGATATTGCCTATTTTGAAATAGTAGTATGATATAATCTGAATTTATACCGGCATTTCCTTGACAATCAGTCAGGTTGGATGACCAAGGCCATGTTACGTAATGTATTTAATATGCGTTCCTGATATGACTTTAGATATAAAGGTATCAAACATACTTGATTATGTCACTTCAATCGAACTTTAAATATACTGAACCTTTGACCCTCTATCTGGATTTCCACTAGAGGGAATCCCAAATAATGCCAATCTTGCACTTGTTTACTCTACTCGGGTACGTAAAGTACAGTTAACCACTCTCCTCATATGACCCCACTATAACACAGTCACCTTCTGTCGAATAGCCACATAATTCCACCTGTGGGTTCGGGGATGAACAGAGTTTCACATTGACGGTGCGCCACATTAGTTTTTCAATTGGCGCATTTTTGTATGGTCAGAGGGGCCTCCTGGCGCAGTATGGAATCATCCTTTTCAACTAATTCAGTGTCAAGAGTTAATCACACTTTTAGTCAAATAGCTCAGCACTTCTAACAAATTCATCTATTTCTAACTATTTGCAGGTTCGTCTGAAAGGTCGTACAATTTTGTATTGTTAAAATAGTATCACAGATTTTCATAGTCCTTGTCAGGATGATGTTTATTTTGCGTATGACACTACAGAACGGCATTAGAACAAACGTGTTTGTCAACCAGGATATCCCACCATTGAGTCCTTCCCCACTTTATTCATTCTCCTGCCAATCTTTGAAATCGTATTGATTGCTAATTTTTGACCAACGAAGAATTCTGTGTCTGAACTTGTAATATTGCAGTAATGATGAGAACAATACATCATTCTCAGACAGGATGAAAACAACAAATCATTCTCAGACAGAATGAGTACAATAGATCATTCTCAGACAGGATGAGAACAATACATCATTCTCAGACAGGATGAGAAAATCATTCTCAGACAGGATGAGAACAATAAATCATTCTCAGACAGGATGAGAACAATAATCGTAATATTGTGACTACAAATACAAACTGTATAATATATATATATATATATATATATATATATATATATATATATATATATATATATGCGTGTGTGTGTGTACTACTACTACAACAACTAATAAAAATAATAATAATAATAATACCACTAATAATAACTAAAGATGTAAGTATGTTGGTACACCAGAGAAAATTTTCATCTCTCACACAGTATCTATTTTGTTTGACTGTTGGTGAACATAATTTGTTACGAAACCATGTGGTTGTTTTACTTGTGTAATGTATTGTTCAACAATGTTATGCCAGTTCTTAATTTTCAAAGTTTTCTAACTTTTCCTATTTGTTCCTATAACTCAGTGCAATTGATTTACTTTGCTACTTTTTGATGTGAATAATGTATGCGTGGTTTTGTTGAGGGACTGGTTGAAAATATAATGGCTCTTTCGTATGTCAATCAAAGAAGCCTTACTTCTTTCAACGTCCGCCAAAACGTGAACAGTGTAATATTAAGATGTATGTCCGTTCTTATGTAATCCAGCCACTCGCTCATATGCACATCTGTACATCCATCTGTATGTTGCCATTTTCGTTTCTGAACAATAACATTACAAATCTTCCGTGACCAAACGCATTCGATGGCTTGCACTTACTGTAAGAAAGAAATCCATATATTTAGTCCAATAAAACAAATGGTTTCTGGACAATAAATTTTGTTTCAGACTAGACTGCATGCCTTGACTACCAGCAAGGTCAGTGAAACTCATTGACCAATAATCTCTATAGTTAACCGTCCCGTTCTCGTTCCTACATAGGGGACAACTAAACACGGAGTGAGCGCATTCTGTTCCATTCAACTTAGTATTGCTACTTAAAACACACATCTACAATTTAAAGGTGACCGTACATTTTTAACTGATAGTTGTTTACAAAGGCAGCATCCTTCTTGTAGTGATTGACTTAAACTCTTTATATTTTTATGATATATAATTTGTAAACTGTATAAAACAATACTGTATATACTGGTTTATATGTTGAGCTAGTAATTCTCCTTGGCACCTTTAAGTAACACAATTGTGGTATTGACTGTTGTCAAGTCGACTTTTGCTACTAATTATTAAAAGTTATGTTTTTGATGAACCTGCAGCTTAGTGTGTATTTATTTGCCTATTTGTTCAAAATATTGTTGAAGACCATGTTGTCACTCACCTCACTAGCATATGGTTCATAATATTTTAGTATACTAAGAGAGGTAGTTACTTTTTATGTGCAGTCAGGTCAAATGTGTTTGCTGAGATTGTTGGAAAACCGGAAGTTAAAGTTCATTAAAAGTATTACAAGAGTTCTTATAGAAAAAAGCCTTGAAATAACTACATTGGATATTGATACAGTTGAGAGTTATTTATGTACTACTTATTAAGTAAAACATTTTGTAAATGATTTCTTAACATAATTCATCATTTGTAACCCTTGTTAAAAAATGTCAAAGCTAGCAAATGAATAGATTAAACAAATAAGACATTCATTGTGTGAAAATCTACTTGTATAAACATTTCTTATTTTTGTTTCTGTATTTGTTATTTTAATCTAAGTTAATTTCTACGTATGTAAAAAGTGCGGCACTCTGATTATCTAACCATATAGTACAATATATTTTGCAATGCTAATAAATATTTAAATAAGGAAATGCATGATTATATATATATATATATATATATATATATATATATATATATATATATATATATATATATGTGTGTGTGTGTGTGTGTGTTTGTGTGTTTCATTCCCAATAGTCCATTTCAACACATTTAGTCTTCATCTTGTTTGCAAACCATAGATAAAACATAGGTATGATTGTTCAAGTTTCAATCACATTACAGTAATTATAAGCTTGCCTGAACAAATGTTCAGTAAAGCAATTGCTTTTCCCCAGCAACTTCTTTTAGAAGTTAAACAGGGTTTAACTTCTATTTCATCCCCATGCTTTTACATCCTACCTTGTCTTTATAAATAGCTGGTGAATGTCATTCCAAACGGTGTGTTGATTAGTATGTGTAGGTGTTGGCCAGAAGATGTGTGATTGTTGGTCCGTCCAAACGGCGTGTTGGTTAGTAAATGTATGTGTTAGTAGATGGGTGGGTGTCGGCCTGTTAAACGTGGTGTTGGTCAGTAAGTGTAAGCACTGATCAGCCAAAACGGCGTGTATATCAGTAAGTGAAATTTTAACACTGGCCCCGAGTACCATTTTTGCAATCAAGATCAGAAACCATTCTAGGGGCAAAGGGAAATGTCATGTTAAAAAGACCAATGTTAAATTCCCCATGTATCCAGACAGCCACATTAATGTTGAACATATGAATATTTTTAACATTACAATTCCCCTTGTACCCATAGTGCCGTTTTTGAAACCATTCCTCTTTGTATTTCGGCATAGTGATATATTCTCGTTATGGTAATATGGACTAATGTTAAATTCCCCTTGTACCCCAAGTGCCACATTACTGTTAAACATATGGACCTATTAACATGGAATTCCCATTGTGTGCAGACTGCCACATTTTCAAAATGGCGGCCTAGTGTTAACTTCCCTTGCACCCCGAATGCCATTTATTTACCGATATTGCACCATATTACTATGAATGAAATTGTTTATATTGATATTTATCCTGTAAGTGTTTGCTTTAATTTTGTTCTTTGTCATTAGCGTACCATCCGAGGCAGAGTTGCTGTAGATGCGAGTCGTCTCTACTAGATGCGATATTGTAGCTGTTGTCATAGAGTGTGTAGTATGAGGTTGGACTCCTTCCTTGATTGTTCGGTGTTTGGTCTTGCGCCAGTTGTTCTCAACGCCGAAAGGTTGTGTTTCCTCTGGATGATGATGACGTCTAGGACGAGCAGTAAGATCTTTAGCAACTCAGACAGTAGCGCGACGTCGTTGGCATAATTTAGGTAAATAAAACGTTGGTCACCTATGTTTGCCCTCAGCTGTCCTTCCGTGCCGTTCGTTCCAGTGTACAATCTATTAGTGGCGGAAAAATGTTCGGGGCGATTGTACATCTTTGTCTAACGCCGTTATTGATATGAAACCGTTGCGAACATTTACCTTCGACTGGAGCACAGCTGATGGTGTCGGTATAAAAGACTTTTATTAGGTTGACGACCGTGTCATGGAGTCCTACGTTCTCTCCTGAGCTATTGCAATAAATGGTTTTTCACACTTCTTAGGAAGGTAAAGGCGAAGGTCTTTACATGTATATATAGCAGAGTAATGCCACGGTAATTAATGCATCCGAGCTTACTGCCTTTGCCTTTATAGAAAGGCAGGAAAATACCGTGTTTTTTTAATCATCAGGGATGTCACCAGTCTCCCACAGATAACAAGCAATCCTAGTTAGCCACGCTATGCGGCCCTCGCCTCCGGCTTTCAGTAATTCGCTCGTGATGCCACAGGTACAGGCTGCTTCTCCGTTTTTCAATTTCTTAAGTGCAGCAGTTACCTCTATCTCTGTTGTTGGTCCAACATTTATGCCCTGGGCTGAATCGGCTAGATTTGTGGCGTCTTCAAGCGCCTGGGATGGGATGGCTGGGGCCTATTAAGCAGCCGATAGTAGTGTTCTCTTCATAGTTCTAACTTTTGCTTGCTGTCAAATATAATCTTACCCGCCAAATCCATTAATTACAACGGATATCTTGTCGCATGCTCCAGAAGCTAAAGATTCGCAGGCGGTTACGCGCATAGAATTCAAGCAGTCTGTCAATAATCTCATTTGGTACTAAATTCATATATGGTCCAACCACGTGCGGCAAAGGCATTCGTGTTGTGTCGGCTGAGATTGCATTTAAGTCCTCGAGGAATACGCCAGGGCTGCTTCGTTTCACCATACGCATCGTGACCTCCAGTGTCTGATAGAAAATGTCTTTCTCCATGTCAGGGACTTCGTTCGCTGCAGCATATTCCAAGATTACCGACGTGTTGCCCTATCCATGTTTAAAAGTGACCAACATTATGCGGTTGTTGACTGGCTGCCATAAGCAAAGAGCTTTAGATGCGTCTCGGTTACGCGTATTCTGGTCTCTTCCTGACCACAGAAACTTGTACTTTCCAGTGGCCATCTCGCCCGATGGAGCGTACCTTGTTTGATCACGCGACATGCAAGGTGGGATAATTTTATCTTTGGCTAAACTCATGTCTATTCATTTTGCTTTTCCTGTTCCCGTAGTAGCTAATTTGGCAGAATCATGGTAGTAAGATGGCCGGTTAGGTGTAAATTACACCTCTAGTCCTATGGACATACTTACTTGTTAAGCCAACCTCCGCCGCGAGCGGCGTTGCCTTCCATCGGGTTAAAAGTTCTTGTGCCACTCAAACCGTTGTGGATTTCACCAGAGCCTCGTCAACTGAGAGTTACTATGCTCACGGCAGGCCTTTACGGAAACCGTAGCGGCTAAAGTGGGGCAGGCCCTCACCTACTTCGTCTTGCCAAGCAATCCCTTAAATCGTCGTTGTCCACATGTGTATATACCTTTACGTAAAATTACATGATTTAATCAATTTTACCAGCATAACAACGTGAGAATACTGTTGTAAAATTCTTTGCGTGTCTGACAGAGCAAGAAATTCTACGAAGCTTAACTCAACGTTCTGATAGATTGACGTCGAAGTAAAAACAATAGGCGATCATTATGATTTTATATTTGTCAGTTGAAAATCAATTCTGAGAATCAAAGTTCGCAAATATTGAGGGCGGTAGCCTTGTTTTAAGTTCTAAAGTCAGTGGGTTGGGGATTATTTAATCGTGAAGTATCCGACCTAATCATATGATCAGCAAATAAAGAGGTGAAAAGACTCCTGATTTAGCCTATTTTGCTCACTGACCGCACCATGTGCCTATGCGTGTGATGGTCTTTGTTTAACTTCATCCATGGTCTCAGGCTATGTTTGACCATTCGCCGACGTCATAACTGGTATCAATCAACTACCTGTCAATGTGTTGAATAAGTCGGTTTAAGGACAATAATGGTCACTCTGTTTTGTGTATTATGGGCCAGACCTATATTACTGAATACAGATATTTTTGTATATATTAATGAGGTTTTATTTTGGGATGTAGAATAATTGGAATAATGAGGATGGGGGTGGGGTGGGAATAGCTTTATAGGCTAATTTCTAACAGGCCTAATGAACAAAATGCTCATTAAGTTACTTTTGATCAATTGGTTACGAATCACGAAATTAATGAGCTAAGAATGTTTGGCTGTTTTATTAAATGGAGTCGAAATGAAAGAGATGAAATCTATATATAACTTTCGTACGGAGTTGTATTGCATTGTCCACAAAGAGAAAATAAGGTAAACAGAAATAGTCCATTTGTGAATGAGAACAGGCAAGCAGTCAGTCTTCATGTGAGTAACGCAATAACATTTGATACGACATATGCTAGTCATAACCTTCCATAGGCACCTATCTAATGGTAGTGGTAAGGTCAGTTCGCAAACGTATTTACTGTTGTTTACCTGTACATTTATTTGTGCCGGTATAATCAGGTGTCTGCTCTAAACAGGTATCGGTTATGATCATGTCTTCGTTGGGAACAGGGGTGTTCGTGCGGGTATTGCGCAAGTTCAATCTTTTTTTGTTTAGGATGCGATATTTTCAAAATCACACTTAACTCTAAGTTGGCAAGCATAAAACTGCCTACAGTGTTCTCCCTGCAACCCACCCCCACCATCCCCACCCCCACCCCCGGGCTCTATACAAACCTGGTCTTTAAGTAAGAATTAGATGCTAGGGCTTTGTGTTAAAGATGGAGAGTATTGATTATTTTGACCTCACATCCAACTGTTGCTTGACAAGCGTAATGTGTTTGGTTGTGTTTTAAAAGAACCCGCTTCAAACTAAAACACACGGCCACTATCATCCGATATCATAAAGATAATCCAAAGTAAATCTAGATGCAATATTTTTTTTTAGCGTGCAGTCACGATATTATGTTTCACTGACAGCACATGTACGGAAACCTTTGCATACAGGTTCTTCGTGTTGGTTATGCAATGAAGCAAATTTATTTTTGTCGCTTGATTATAGTTTATTACTTTCAGTTAAAAGCGTTATTTATTATATATTGTATAAGGAGATATTGAAATGTATCAGTGAGAGAAAGTTGATATCGCCACAGTATTGAAATGCATCAGTGAGGAAAGTTGATATCGCCACAGTGGCGATATCTGGATGAAACTAGTATTGTCCCGAGAACTATGGAACTACTTTTATGAATTATCTCCTCTTATATTAGATCTATTTTAAGAATAAATATTTAGACAATGTTAACAAAATGGCTGATATCATTACTTTATTTTAGAAAATACAATATAAAATAGGTAATGTTAGTATTCTTAAACTCATCTATAGTTTTCTCTGCTATATAAATATGAATGATCTAAGGGTTTATAGAGGTTTGTGACGAGTATGTGCAGAGTATGTTTGATGGTGATCTCATTTGTTGGAAGATGGCAATGCTGCAAGTGACAGACTTAAAAATGTGACCCTAGTGCAGGTTGAACAGTTCTGAATCAGCAACAAGATTTTAATAAAAATAGAAAGTGATGTCTTTTTGAAAAGTACCTGGAATCCGAAAGTGATTTTAGACTCCCAGATTTCATACCACCAGAGGATATCTTCAACCATATTTCGTCTTTTATTTTGAGTGTGAGGAAAAAGGTTGTTTGAGAATATGATCCCGTAACGCTGCTTTTTAATTTTTTTTTATCTATTTCATCCTTGAAAGAAATTTGAAGGAGATCAAGCATCAGTTTTCAATTATAGCATTTTTGCAATTTTTCTAAGCCAGCGAAATCCTAAAATTAAATTAAAAGCAACAGAAATTCATCGAAAACGTCAACAAAACAAAGCCAGCTGATGCCATTTACGAAGCAGAATTGGATATCATACAGTGCTGTAGTTCTAGGTCCTCACTCTCCCCTGCTCTCTGCGGACAGTGTGCGCTTTCGCTTTTGAATAAGGACTGGCCGTGAAACGCACGAAATGTGCTAGGGTGACATCATCCTGGAACAAAAGATGAAATTTGTGACGAATATATACTTTACACACAAGAAAGGCAAACAGAGACAAGATCTGACTCCAATACAACAGATATAAGTTCAACAAAACCAAGGGCTTATGCTGTGCCTGAAATACTTGATTGAAACCCTGTAAGACTATATCTACTCTTTCAGGTAAAAGGACCAGCAGAAATTAAATCCATTACATCCCCTTCTTTCTAGCAATCAGTTATATTTATCCTACCTGTGGAAAACCATAGTATAAAAGAAATGTTATTGGAATCAATAAACTGTATGACATCATAGCTGAAATGAAGGAAGAATCTGTACTGACTACTCACAAGTGATTAACATCTGACAGGTATATAGTATTCTGAAAGAAATAACATAGTGATATTTCAAAAGTATGAAAATTTAAGAAGAAACCAATGAAACGATTTCACATGATAAAACTTAGGTCGATCCCTGCACGTTTATTTTGCGTAATAGTGCTAAAAAGGTTTTCTTGAAAAACTCAAAGACCAAAGAGATCAAAAATATATTTTAGTAAACAGATAAAATAAATTGCTGTAATGATCTGAATAACTAATCAGGTCATGTATTTATCAATATATAAATATGCAGACCAAATTTTTTTATTTGTCTACATCAACTGGTTTAGGCCTAATTGTGACAACAATGTTTTTGTCCATACGTTTCAAAAAATGTGTAAAGGATTGAAAACTTGACAAAATGATCTTGAATAACATATGCTGTCATCTACATATGACAATTATCAAGTGAATAGAATTTCAAGACTCTTTCTTTTATAATTGTTCTGATATCGATTTAATAGGATTCGGGACAGTCACGCGTGGTATTAATATACATCAGCAAAATAATATGCCCCCGTGTGATATCTAAGTATGAGACTTAATATGCACTAGAATTTGTGTTTGAATTCAATGTAAGCCTTGACTACAAAAACTTTAACTTACTAATTTCATACATTTCTCTTAAAAAAGAGTCTCATGATCTAACTCACACATCCTATTCAACGCACAACGTCCTGTACCTCGGCTACCGACATTCAGAATCGCCATCCACATCTGGATAAGGCCTTCATATTCCTAGGCCAAAGTCACATGTTCAGTTATAACACAACAAATGGAAGAGAACACTTTGTGCAAATGTCACAAAAAGAAATTGTTGAAATTCATATACTGTTATAGCTTTCTAATGTTTATTAAATTTAACTTGTGGAATTAGAAATATACATTTTATTTTTCTTCGTGCAAATACAATACCTTCAATCCATATTTTTTTTAATGTTAAGTTACGTTTTGCGCTAGTCAATCAGCTGATAGAATCATGCGCTGTAGACGCTTGCTTTTTCTTCTTCCATTTTTCCTCCTATTGATCACTTCTTTTTGAGGACATAACACAATTTTTAAGTAGTGAAGTGGAAACATTCTATTTTCATGAATGGCATCAGATGTTTCCCCTTCACGAGTGAAATAATGTTCTTATATCCACAAAACACGCATATGACCTATATTATAGCTCGGAAAATGTCATAAAGCAGTGACATCTTGCAAAATTGTTTTAGCGATTGCTACGTAATGCCGAATTTGAAATGGTAGACTATCTATTGCGAATTACTATTCTTTCACCCACCCCCACTCCCATTGTGCAATTGTCTCAGCTTATAACAATAAATGAACCACACAAACTGTGTATATATATATATATATATATATATATATATATATATATATATATATATATGTGTGTGTGTGTGTGTGTACTACTACTACAACTAATAATAATAATAATAATAATAGCGCTAATAGTAACTAAAGATGTAAGCATGTTGGGACGCCAGAGAAAATGTCCATACTTTTGAAGATATTGCCTATTTTGAAATAGTAGTATGATATAATCTGAATCTATACCGGCATTTCCTTGACAATCAGTCAGGTTGGATGACCAAGGCCATGTTACGTAATGTATTTAATATGCGTTCCTGATATGACTTTAGATATAAAGGTATCAAACATACTTGATTATGTCACTTCAATCGAACTTTAAATATACTGAACCTTTGACCCTCTATCTGGATTTCCACTAGAGGGAATCCCAAATAATGCCAATCTTGCACTTGTTTACTCTACTCGGGTACGTAAAGTACAGTTAATCCCTCTCCTCATATGACCCCACTATAACACAGTCACCTTCTGTCGAATAGCCACATAATTCCACCTGTGGGTTCGGGGATGAACAGAGTTTCACATTGACGGTGCGCCACATTAGTTTTTCAATTGGCGCATTTTTGTATGGTCAGAGGGGCCTCCTGGCGCAGTATGGAATCATCCTTTTCAACTAATTCAGTGTCAAGAGTTAATCACACTTTTAGTCAAATAGCTCAGCACTTCTAACAAATTCATCTATTTCTAACTATTTGCAGGTTCGTCTGAAAGGTCGTACAATTTTGTATTGTTAAAATAGTATCACAGATTTTCATAGTCCTTGTCAGGATGATGTTTATTTTGCGTATGACACTACAGAACGGCATTAGAACAAACGTGTTTGTCAACCAGGATATCCCACCATTGAGTCCTTCCCCACTTTATTCATTCTCCTGCCAATCTTTGAAATCGTATTGATTGCTAATTTTTGACCAACGAAGAATTCTGTGTCTGAACTTGTAATATTGCAGTAATGATGAGAACAATACATCATTCTCAGACAGGATGAAAACAACAAATCATTCTCAGACAGAATGAGTACAATAGATCATTCTCAGACAGGATGAGAACAATACATCATTCTCAGACAGGATGAGAAAATCATTCTCAGACAGGATGAGAACAATAAATCATTCTCAGACAGGATGAGAACAATAATCGTAATATTGTGACTACAAATAAAAACTGTATAATATATATATATATATATATATATATATATATATATATATATATATATATATATATGCGTGTGTGTGTGTACTATTACTACAACAACTAATAAAAATAATAATAATAATAATACCACTAATAATAACTAAAGATGTAAGTATGTTGGTACACCAGAGAAAATTTTCATCTCTCACACAGTATCTATTTTGTTTGACTGTTGGTGAACATAATTTGTTACGAAACCATGTGGTTGTTTTACTTGTGTAATGTATTGTTCAACAATGTTATGCCAGTTCTTAATTTTCAAAGTTTTCTAACTTTTCCTATTTGTTCCTATAACTCAGTGCAATTGATTTACTTTGCTACTTTTTGATGTGAATAATGTATGCGTGGTTTTGTTGAGGGACTGGTTGAAAATATAATGGCTCTTTCGTATGTCAATCAAAGAAGCCTTACTTCTTTCAACGTCCGCCAAAACGTGAACAGTGTAATATTAAGATGTATGTCCGTTCTTATGTAATCCAGCCACTCGCTCATATGCACATCTGTACATCCATCTGTATGTTGCCATTTTCGTTTCTGAACAATAACATTACAAATCTTCCGTGACCAAACGCATTCGATGGCTTGCACTTACTGTAAGAAAGAAATCCATATATTTAGTCCAATAAAACAAATGGTTTCTGGACAATAAATTTTGTTTCAGACTAGACTGCATGCCTTGACTACCAGCAAGGTCAGTGAAACTCATTGACCAATAATCTCTATAGTTAACCGTCCCGTTCTCGTTCCTACATAGGGGACAACTAAACACGGAGTGAGCGCATTCTGTTCCATTCAACTTAGTATTGCTACTTAAAACACACATCTACAATTTAAAGGTGACCGTACATTTTTAACTGATAGTTGTTTACAAAGGCAGCATCCTTCTTGTAGTGATTGACTTAAACTCTTTATATTTTTATGATATATAATTTGTAAACTGTATAAAACAATACTGTATATACTGGTTTATATGTTGAGCTAGTAATTCTCCTTGGCACCTTTAAGTAACACAATTGTGGTATTGACTGTTGTCAAGTCGACTTTTGCTACTAATTATTAAAAGTTATGTTTTTGATGAACCTGCAGCTTAGTGTGTATTTATTTGCCTATTTGTTCAAAATATTGTTGAAGACCATGTTGTCACTCACCTCACTAGCATATGGTTCATAATATTTTAGTATACTAAGAGAGGTAGTTACTTTTTATGTGCAGTCAGGTCAAATGTGTTTGCTGAGATTGTTGGAAAACCGGAAGTTAAAGTTCATTAAAAGTATTACAAGAGTTCTTATAGAAAAAAGCCTTGAAATAACTACATTGGATATTGATACAGTTGAGAGTTATTTATGTACTACTTATTAAGTAAAACATTTTGTAAATGATTTCTTAACATAATTCATCATTTGTAACCCTTGTTAAAAAATGTCAAAGCTAGCAAATGAATAGATTAAACAAATAAGACATTCATTGTGTGAAAATCTACTTGTATAAACATTTCTTATTTTTGTTTCTGTATTTGTTATTTTAATCTAAGTTAATTTCTACGTATGTAAAAAGTGCGGCACTCTGATTATCTAACCATATAGTACAATATATTTTGCAATGCTAATAAATATTTAAATAAGGAAATGCATGATTATATATATATATATATATATATATATATATATATATATATATGTGTGTGTGTGTGTTTGTGTGTTTCATTCCCAATAGTCCATTTCAACACATTTAGTCTTCATCTTGTTTGCAAACCATAGATAAAACATAGGTATGATTGTTCAAGTTTCAATCACATTACAGTAATTATAAGCTTGCCTGAACAAATGTTCAGTAAAGCAATTGCTTTTCCCCAGCCCTATAATGACAAAACTGTTTAGCAAATAGGTTCATCGAGGCTCAAGTAGCTCAAATCAGAATTTGTACTTATGGTCTACTGACATGTTAAAGTTTGCAAATAAGTAGAAACAAGTATGAGTACTATACTAATACAAACATTTTGATGAGTTACATTTATTATGAATAAGTTATTGAAAAACTCGATTCTCGATTGATGTACTCTCACAACCAGTAATTGTCTCCATGTTTAAGGCAGTAGAGTGATTCCTATATCTGCCGTGGTACATATTTTAACATAAACCTGCGTTGTTATTTGTTAGCTTTTGATACTGAAGATGCAACCAGTACGCCCTACACTTTGAGATTAAGGTCGCCCAGAATTTTTCAAAAAAAAAAAAAGGATATATCTTCCAAAACCACCACCCAATGCCGTTACTCACACATTATTTGAAATTTTTTGTTTGCAATTTTAGCTTTTAATAAACAAGGACAATGTCCTTTTCTCCTTACACACCTCCAAGTGTAGCTACCAAGATCAAAGAAACAAATGACCTAAATAAATACCTTGACTTTAATTTCAATTCTGTAAATCGATATGATTTAAAGTTTGATAGATAGTCTACATAGGTTGTATTTCAATAATACTTAAACCAGTTTAATGAAATATGGTCAACGGTTAAGTTATGTAAGTCATGGGAGCGATATCAGGCACACTTGGACTCTTGTTTAGTAATGATTTCATAGACATGCATATTGACTCAATTATCAATCTGATTTGTTCTAGAGGAGCAAGTAAATTCTACCAAAATAAAAAATGTTCTACATCGACATATGTGATCACTATCTATATCGTGCTTCGGGCATTATAAGTTGAGTACTTTAAGATAGCCCCAGTCGCTTAACAGGCCTGAGACAGCTGCTCCCGGTTTTTGTGCCATTTTCATGATATATATGTTCGTTGACCGTCTTCGTCTACGTTATTGTATTCAACATGCATTGGCTGTTCTGTGTGAATGTGTTTCTCTATCTACTTCTTTCGAAAACGAAAACTATTAGACTTTTTCTCAGTCGTCTTGCCCCACTGCTACAACCGCCTTTTTTGTTTGAACATACCTCCATCACGTGATACAGGCCAGTCCATATGTTTAAGCTATGATGGACCCTCATTAATTGCATTAAATATCCACTCATCAGCTCTCCATACTACTTTGTGCACTAGACTAAACGACCTTGAACTACATTTATCTTCACTTAAATGTAAACAGCAGCGAAAAAAGAAACATTGTTTCAAAGCCGGCCAGCGTAGAACAGGAAGAAGAATGCCAGTTATCTCCTCAGTTTAATTCAAATTACTCTTCAATCATCAACCTTTAAGTATGAGCAACAACTGCGCATCGCATTCTTCAACGTCCAATCAGTTGTACCACCGGATAAGCCCAAAGAAATAGGCAGCTTTATCAATGGTTAGGATATGGACATCTTTTTCCTGACAGAAATATGGTTAAAAACATCAAGGAATTGCTGTCATTACAAAGAACTCCATACTCCACCCTCTTAATTTCACTGCAACCTTCAATTTCCACCATACATCGTTTGAACTGATCCAAGCCATCCTCATAATGGAACAAAGGTCAGTCCATTTTTTCTGCCTCAACCGTTTTCCTCCTACAAGCTGACTGAATCGCTCTTTATGATGCAGCTTCATAACCTCCTAGAATATGGAAATTCGATTGGTGGCAGCCTGCTTATTCTTGGAGATTTAAACTTTCGCTTTGACTCTCCTGAAAACACATACACATCAAAACTTATAGATTTCATTAATGTTTTCAACCTCAAACAGTCAGCTAGCGAACCCATCTATAAACATGGTTATAGACCTGATGATAATATTCTACAGTCTTCATTGGTGTCCCACGAAATTGCATCAGATCACCTCTTTGGCAACTGTCAACTTGACGTATCAGGTCACTAATCCTCCTTTTGTGTTTGCTACTTTGAGAAACCTCCGTATGATTAATAGAACCCAACAAATGCACGGCATCCACGCAAACCTAATAACTTTGTTACCTCCTCAAGCAAAACAACTTGATAAGTGTTTAGTCCATTGCTTGACAGACATGCTCCAGCAACCAAGTCCAGCGTATCCATTCAAAAGTGTTCTCCATGGTATAATAGTGTTAGGGACCAGCTTCACACCACTAAAAGAGAAGGCCGTAAGGCTGAGAGGCTTTGGCATTCATGCGGTCTTATTATTCATAAACAAATCTATGAAGCAGCTAAGATGAATGTCACCAATATATTTCAAGCTATTTCATACTAAGATCGCTGAAAGCTACAGCTGCAAAAAGCTCTTCGACATTACTAACAAAGCTAATGTCATGGAACAAATATACAACACTTTCAACGACCTTCTCCTCGGTCGAACGTCCGGATCTGTTTGCAAATTTCTTCCGTGACGAAATGCAAACCATCAGAGATCAACTTAACAACACAATTGCAATCGTCCTCATAATCACACAGTTGTGATACGGAATTTAAAAGGCAACCTTTAACAGCATTTAAGCCTGCCTCTACGGATTTCTTACGTACAATCCTGCTAAAGAGCGCCCCAAAGTCACGTGAACTTGACCCGATTCCGACATTACTGATATTTGAATGTTTAGATTCAATATTACCTTATTATTAATACTTCTCTCTTATCCGGGAAATATCCAAAATTTTTCAAAACTGCCGTTGTAAAGCCTCTGTCAAAGAAACCAACGCTTGAACCTAATGATTTTAAAGAACTACCGTCCTTTTTCTAACCTCCTATTCATGTAAAAAATCGTAGAAAACGTTGTTCTGTCCAAACTGGTATCTCATCTGAATTTAAATAGTCTTTTTAGCAATTTACAGTCTGCATAACGCAAACGCCACAGTTTCGAAACTGTCCCTCTCTGCTTTGGATAGTGGAAAGATTACAGTCCTCACCCTCCTTGACTTGTCTGCAGCATTTGACATAATAGACCATGATATATTACTTCACCGTCTACAGCATGTATATGGCATTCGCGATACAGCCTTACTATGGTGCACGTCATACTTAGTAGTCAGGACACACATTGTGTCCGTAAATGGAACATATTCAAGCCCAGTTGATCTATGTTTTGGTGCTCCACAGGACACTGTTCTTGGATCTGTTCTCTTCATTTCCTTACACTCAGCTCCGCTCAAATCTCATAGATTGTCATCCGTTGTCTCACCAATTGTACGCTGACGACACCCAAATATAAAACTGTTGCCATCTAACTGATGTTAATGCTACCATCCAAGGTATAGAGAGGTGCATTTCCGATGTGAAGTCATGGATGACATGTAGCAAGCTGCAGATGAATGATAACAACACTGAATCCATTCTGATCACCATACAAAAAATTTCTCATTTCCATCCTTTACTTCAAACAATAAGTATCAGCAATAGCAACATTAAATTTACACAATCAGTACGAAACTTAGGCATCACTCCCGACAGTACTTTCTCATTCCACCAACATATCATGAACATATGAAAGATTCCATATCTGGAGCTGAGACGTACCAGCTCCATTCGCAGTTTTCTTTCAGTTGATGCCACTAAAACACTTGTGTGTTCCTTATTACTCTCTAGACTGGACTATTGTAATTCTCTTCTATCGGGTTCGTCTTAGTATCTTCTACAGAAACTTCAAAAAGTTAAAAACACAGCTGCTCAGATCATCCTCAGAGTACCAAGAACAGAGCACTCCTCTTCGCTGCTACGTACCCTCCACTGGTTACTTTTTCGCTCCAGAATCAAGCTCAAAATCTGTTCTCTGTGCTACATTGTGTTGACCTCCTCCAGTCCAAAGTACCTATCTGGCCTCACCCACGTGAACACTCGTTCTAGATACTTACTCGTTTCTTCCGACTCTCGTATTCTCATTATTCCCACTATCAAAACGAAGTCCTACAGACGTTTTTTGCGTACCAGGGCCCAGCTGCCTGTTGAACTTTGACACAACGACACTGTGTTCTCATTCAAGAGTGCTCTTCAAACTCACCTATTTCGACTGCAAGAACAGACTGCAATCTTAGTTATGTTTCCTTAGCTTAATTATTTTCAGCATGGTTTTGTTTGTAATTACATGGTGTTTCTTTTTGTAATATTGTCTTTATGTATGTCCTGATGTGTTAACTAATATTGCAAAGCGCTTAGAGCTTCTAAAGAGTAAGAGCTGTACTAAGTCCACATTATCATTATTATTATTATTATTATTATTATTATTATTATTATTAATAACATTAATAAATCATATTATTGTTTTTCACCTGCTTATTTTTAGTTTGCCCACACTATGTTCAGGAGAGTTTGTGCTACATCTCTGGTGTCCCACTCATCGACGTCATCAGCGATACCCTTAGCAAATGCGCACCTTTTACAATTAAGTCCATATATGTGCAATCAAGCTTTGTTGTCTTCATAGAGCTACATTTCTCCTTTGATTTCTCACGATTAAGTAAAAATATGTTTCGAAATTGACGCTGAAAGGCTGAGTGGTTACGAGAGTACCAAATAGTGAACGTAAGAGACAGTGAAGAAAACCATTTATCGTAAATAAAAATAAAAGTAGACATACAGCTGCAATATTTAAAAATCATCATAGGCTGCATGTTTTTTATAATTTATTTTGTGTCCGTGCCCTATAATTCTCTGTTTTTCTGAGAGCTTATTTTTCATTTGGGATTCATTTGAAAGGACATATGGTTACAAACCCAGGATATGTGTTATTTGAATTCACGTTTCTATTTATAAAATCGAAAGGTTTTAGTAATTATTTGATTAATTTGGGGAATCCATGTTAGGAAGATATATCACAAACCGAGCAATTAGCCAGTGAGTAGGTACATTCTTCACACTGAACAAGTCCAAAGTAACTAATATTGTAAAGAGTTAACACAACAACGAACCGTATTCACGGGACTAATTTTAAAGTCAAATAGAGAATCACATATCTCCAAGGCTCATGTAAAAAAAGAAAAACTGCCCTAGATTAATAGCGAACTTAGCGAAATATTCAGAAAATATAAACAAATGCTACCCCAAACATGAATACTAGGCAACTAGAAAGTGCTAAGATATTAATGCTGCAGCCATATGAAAAAGTAACTAGCTTATGTTATTTTCACCCAGACAAATGCAACCCTTAAAGTGTTACCAAACAGAAACAAAATTCATTAAAATAAACATTATCTCTGTAACCATATTCTTATAAAAGTAGATTTCTCCAAGTATGTATATGTAACAACACAATCAGATCATAAATGGGACAAACACGTAAACGATATCACAGCAAATGCAAATAAATCACTGGAAATTTTTAAAAAGGAAATTAAAAAATTAATTCGTCAAAAACTAAAGATAAAGCATATCATATTCTTGTAAGAACTAACTAAAACACAATAGCAGCGTATGAGACCCGCATTAATCTAATGAAATACATAAAATTTAACAAATTCAAGAAAGTGCAGCAAGCAGTGTATTAAATAGGTATCGCAACACAAGCTCCCTAACAGCCATGCTAAATTAACTGGCCAACTATTGAACAACGGTAGCTACAGGCTCAAACTATTTTATAAAAGTGTACACAACAAACTCGCCATCTGTCTTACCGAAATTGTGATACGTAAGTACTCAATAACGACATGCAGTTAAGGTGTACAAAACGAACTCGCCATCTATTTCATTAAAATTGTGATACACATGTACTCAATAGCGAAATATAAGTACAGACTAAGTTTTAGAACTAGTAAAACCAGCAAATATTCATATACATATTTCTTATTGTCTAGAACAATACCCCAATGGAACAATCTGCCAGCAACAGCAATTATCAGGCTCTCTGGATACTTACAAGTTGCAGGTAACCATCTCTACACTTGTAAATATTTAATATTACTTGGCCATAGAGACTGTACATAGTTTAAATACACCTTAACATATTTTGACATACAAGTTACAAATTATGTGTCAATTACTGTACTTGAGAAGAAGAATATTCTACTTATCGATATTAGGCACGTAGGGTTCGATACAATGTAATTTAATTTTTCTAGCCCCTATTTAAAGTGACTATCTCATGCGAGTTCCATATTTTGTTAGGGAATACGTTATGACCTCACATATCAAAATAACTGTCCAAATATCTAAAACGGGTGAGAAAGATTAGACAAAACGTGGACTAGTGAGATAAACTGACACTATGTCGGTGTCAATGGTTCGCTACGTTTTTCCAAGGAAGATCACCAGTATAATGACGTTGCATGACATCAGACAAAGCAATCACTTATTTAATTTGTACAAATATTGTTCTCTAGCCTGAATAGTTTAGTAATTTTAGATTAGATTACATATTGATTGAGGTAAACGCATATAAGATTTGTCTTCTCTTGGCTAAACCTTCGAGAAGGAAAAACCATTTTTGTAATTCAGTAGTTCATTAATAAAAGATAAGGTATATATTAATGAGATCACAAAGTAATCAAAGTGGTAAAATATACAATACTTGTTTAACACTTATGCTGTAAATAACATTAATGATATTCCAAATGACAAAGTTCAATTTTAGATAAATAACCAGTTAATTTAAGTTATTTTAATAGAGAACAATACAAAGACTATATCTTATTCCTCTTATAGGAGAAAGAACATTAGATAGTAGAGACGTCTTAATTCAGAATATACAAACCTTTTTAAATGCAAATGAAATAAATCTGCTTTGATAAGAGAAAAAGAAAATAATTTAAAGAAACTCGTCAAAAAGAACTACAAGGGTGACTGATAAGGCTTAGAATTCGATTGATTCCTTTGTATCTCTAATTGCTGTGAAGTATGTTGATCTTTGAAAGTTAAAAATATAGAACGGGTACATCAAGATATTGCAAGTGATTATTAGATGTCAAACTATCTACCAACAATATGTTTGTATATGGAATTTTTGGTCGATATCCACTTCAAGCAAATATATATGTGCGTATCATTAAAATCTCGTCCAAATTGCTACACACTGAAAATTGTATTCTTCGCAAAATATACCTGTTAATCCTGACCGATTACTACGAAATGAACGATAAAAACTGATTTTCTAATGTGAAAGCGATATTACTTATCCCAGGCTTTGGAGAAGTTTGGTATTAATCTAATGCAATCCAGATATCTTCCTTTTTATCGCTTTTGAAACATGAACTAAAATACATATTTCATGCTGACTGGATTTTTGCGGTTGCTTCGAAGACTTTATATACGAATAAAGGTGTAAAATCTATCTGTTAAACCGCTTCTTATTTTAGATGAATTGCTAATGTTAGCCACATAAAGGCTATAAGTAAATTTAGTGTTTCATTACACTCATTTTGTATACAGTATGTGAACTTTATACAAATAATAATGTCTAAGATGGATACCATTTTGTCTTATCTGTCTTCTATAACTCACCTTTCTAAAATCATATTTAGATCCTTAATATTAGCAGAAACCAAATATATATAAACTATTACAATTATCTAAAAACGAAGACTCAACAACTTTAAAATACCTAGTGTTACGACTCTATGGTCTAAGAAAAATGTAACAGAAAGAAAGTGAAACCAACAAATCAAGTAAAAATCAAGAAGCAATTTATTACTAGATAATTAAAATGAAAAATCAAAAAGTCACTTACAGTAATGTGTTTATGTATCCTAATAATCCAATCAGAATGATTGTTCTAATCACAAGTCCTAAATATAGAATGTGTCCTTGAATGTTATTATGTGCTAATGGTCTCCAAAGTCCTGATGTACTAGAAATCTTGATGTGCTGAAGTCAAAATGAAGTAATCCAAAATCTCTGAATAAGTTCACATAAATTCCAAAATTGTCAATCAAAATCCAAAATCCAAAAGTTTATGAGCACTGTTAATAATCCAATGAATAATTAAAATAATTCCTCTCTTAGAATTTGGAATGAATTTTCACAACTGTAATAGCTCTTTACAAGACTGATGGTAATGTCAAAACTGAAAAAATGTCCACCAAACATGGTATATATAAAGACTGGTCACATGACAGAATGTTCTAGAATATGAGTCATCTTAATGGAATTCTAACTGTAATCAAAATCAACCTTGACCTTCAAATTGAGAAAACATATTGATCAAAACAACCTAATTCAAGGACACTAGTTATACATGTTTTTCCTAATAAACATAAAGATTTAAGCAAATATTAAAGTGAAGAAACATTTATAATTTCCTAAAATATTCACAATATTATATAAACATCATACATAACACCTCCCCTCATAAAGAAAAAAAAAGATTTATATAATAAAGCTTTCTTTTAAATATACATCTAATACTATAATAACCAAAATTACATAAGAACATGTTTTATGATACTGGACTTAATTACATCAAGCAATATTACATTTCTAGGCACTTGAGAGTGCATCTGCAATCACATTGTCTTTTCCCCTGATGTGTTTGATGTCAATGTTATATTCTTGCAATATGAAACTCCATCTCAACAATCTCCGATTTTTATCTTTCATTTTGTTGATGAAAGTAAGGGGATTGTGATCACTGTACACAATAATTGGAGAAAGAGCTGAGGTAACATACACTTCAAAATGCTGTAAAGCCAATATCAAAGCCAAACATTCCTTCTCAATTGTGGAATAATTTTTCTGGTGCTTGTTTAGTTTTTTAGAAAAATAACACACAGGGTGATCCACACCACTTTTGTCTTCCTGAATCAATACTCCACCAACCCCTACATCACTTGCATCAACAGATAATTTAAATGATTGGCTAAAATTTGGTGCAGAAAGAACTGGTGCATTCTTAAGCATGGCCTTTAACTTGTCAAAAGATTCCTGACACTTGTCAGACCAATGAAATTTGGTTTTCTTACTCAATAAACTTGTCAAAGGTTCAGCAATTTTGGAAAAATTGGAACAAAATTTCCGATAATATCCAGCCATACCTAGAAATCGCATCAGTTGCTTTTTACAAATTGGAACTTGAAATTCAGAGATAGCTTTGACCTTAGCTTCTATAGGTTTAACTTGACCTTGTCCCCCAATATGTCCTAAAAATGTGACACAAGCATGGCAAAACTCACTTTTGCTCAAATTAATTGTCAGATTCGCATCGCTGAGTCGATCGAAGAATTTTCGAATGGTTTCCAAATGATCTTCCCAGGTGTTGTTGTAGATAATGACGTCATCGATATAAGCGTCACAATTATCAAGACCAAATGTTATCATGTTCATCAGACGTTGAAACGTTGCAGGTGAATTTTTCATTCCAAACGGCATGACTTTATATTGATAAAGTCCATCTGGAGTTACAATTGCTGAAATTTCTTTTGCCCTTTCCGTCAGTGGAATTTGCCAGAATCCTTTTAAAAGGTCAAACTTGGTGACATATTCCGCATTTCCAATTTTATCAATGCAATCGTCCATTCTTGGGATTGAAAATGAATCAGTTTTGGTGACACTGTTGACTTTTCTATAGTCAGTACACATACGGAATGTATTATCTGGCTTGGGAACAAGAATACATGGTGAACTCCAGTTACTTTTACTTGGTTCTATGAAATCATTCTCCAGTAGATATTGAATTTCTTTCTTCAGATAGTTCTGTTTGAGAGGATTCATCCTATAAGGATGCTGTTTCACAGGCGCAGAATCTACAATGTCAACGTCATGATAAATTTTACTTGTTCATGTTGGAACATCAGGAAACAAGTGCTCATATTCATGTAATAGCTGTTTTAGTTCATTTCTTTCCTGTTGTTGTAGATGTGAAAGTTTCTGGTCTAGGTTGTTCAATATTTCTGAATTCCGAAGATTGGTTATACCAGAGTCACTATAGTCTGATTGTACTCCATCGTTGATATCTTCACTGTGTGGGACAGGTACAACTAAATTAACAGAATAATTAGCTGAGCTATCTCTGTCAAAATATTCCTTTAACATATTTATATGACAAAGTTGTTTCTGTTTCCGTCTCCCAGGATTGTTAATGATATAATTTAAGTCATTTGCTTTCTTTTCAACGGTATAAGGACCATAAAATGTAGCCTGAAGAGGATTCTGAGGTATGGGAAAGAGAGCCAGAACTTTGTCACCAGGTTTAAAACTCCTTTCCTGTGAATTTCTGTCATACCTTAATTTCATTTTTGACTGGGTAGTGTGAAGATTAGTTCTTGCTACTTCACAGGCCTTTGACAACTTGTATTTGAAATCAGAAACATAATCAAGAAGATTAATCTTTGAGTCTTCATTTAAAAGAAGTTTCTCTTTCAATAATTTCAATGGTCCACTGACAGTATGACCAAAAACTAGTTCAAAGGGACTAAAACCCAACGACTCTTGAACTGATTCCCTAAAAGCAAACAACAACAAATGAACACCCTCATCCCAATCCTTTTCTGTATCAAAGCAATATGATCGAATCATATTCTTCAAAGTTTGATGAAATCTTTCCAAAGCACCTTGACCTTCAGGGTGATAGGCAGCAGATTTAAACTGTTGGATGCCTAGTTCATGCATAACTTGCTGGAAAATTCCAGACATAAAATTTGACCCTTGATCCAACTGGACAGATTTGGGAAGGCCAACAAGTGTAAAAAACTTCACCAAAGCTTTCACAATAGTTTTAGTTTTTATATTTCTCAGAGGAATTGCTTCTGGAAATCTTGTAGATGCACACATGATGGTCAACAAGTATTGGTTGCCTGACTTGGTTTTAGGTAAAGGACCAACACAGTCTACCATTATTCTACTAAATGGTTCATCAAATGCAGGAATAAGTTGCAGATGAGCCTTAGGTATCTTCTGATTGGGTTTTCCTACCATTTGACAAGTGTGACAAGATCTGCAGTATTTAGAAACATCACTTTTGAGTTTCGGCCAATAAAAATGATTCAAGATCTTGTGATAAGTCTTACGGACTCCTAAATGACCAGCCAAAGGAGTTTCATGGGCTAAATTAAGAATTTCCTGTCGATATGACTTAGGAACAACAATTTGATAGCTCACTGACCACTCGTCACCAGCGGGTACATCAGGTGGTCTCCATTTCCTCATAAGGACCCCATTTTTCACAAAGTAACACACTGGAACTTGTGTGGCTTCAGTTTCACTAATAGCCCTCTGAAACAAACAAGATATCTCGGGATCTTGCTCCTGTTCAACGACAAGAGATTGTCGTTTGTCATCCTGAGTAGGACAAAGAGAATGAGTTGCCAAAAGAGGATCACTGTGATCAATACCATTTGATTGATCAATACCTGAGGAAAAGGTGACCTCATCAAAAAACTGACCAATACATGGTCAGCTAAAGGAATAATATCCTGATCAACATCACTCTCAAGAGCTCTTTTTGCCATAGCTCTAGTAACTGCACAAGCAGGGTACAAATCAGGGATTTCAGTTTCGACAGGATCAACTTTCTGATCCAAACAAGGCTTGTCAGTTACAAGTGGATTAACCACAACCTTATCTCCAGCTAGGTCATTGCCTAGTAATAAATGAACACCCTCTATGGGTAAAGAAGTCACTGCCCCAACAGTCACAGGTCCAGAAACTAAGTCTGATGCCAAATTTACACATTGAAGAGGAACATTTACAAAGCCGCACTCTACTCCCTGAACAAGAACACTTTCACTTGAAGAAGACTCCTCAGACAAAGGCAAAGTACCTGATAATAAAAGACTCTGAGAAGCTCCAGTGTCCCTTAATATTTTAATTGGGATAGGTTTGGCATAATCACCAATAAGTGATATAGAACCTTCTGACATGAATGGTTCATAAGCCTCTAAAATAGAATCAGACTGGGGTTTGTTTGACCCAACAAATGTATTGCTTTCAATACAAGACCGTGACCTTGACCTCGTAGAAATAAGAGCATTTGGAAAAGCTCTGTCTTTTCTCTGTTGCTTTTTTTTCAACTTGAAGCAATCAGAAATAACGTGCCCTTTCTTTTTACAATAAGTGCACGTAGGAAGAGATAAGGATTTCTGATCAGTCTTATCAGATGTTTGATTCCTAACAGTTGTGCTGTTGTGAAATTTGGAAGTACTCAAATGAGATTGAAATGGTTTTTTACCAGAAAACTGCTGAGAGGACGACTTATTGCCAAATGAAATTTTGTGAGTCAAGGAATAATCATCAGCCATACGAGCAGCATTTTCCAAAGTTTCCACATTCTGCTCGTCAAGATAGGTTTTAAGATCACTATGGATGCACCTCTTGAACTCTTCAATTAACTTTCTCATGCACTCTATCCCCTCCCGGATAGGTTTTGAAATGAAATTCTGAACATTAGATGCCATTGTAAATGCTTGTTGGTTTCACACAAAAAAAATTTCTCTATTAAAAATCTTTGCCAAAGACAAAAAAAAATTCTCCGAGACAAAATCAATATGAATTTCAAAGATAAATTTAATATCTCTAATATGCTTTAAAGAAATTCAATCCCGGATGACGAGCCCCCAATTTCTGTTACGACTCTATGGTCTAAGAAAAATGTAACAGAAAGAAAGTGAAACCAACAAATCAAGTAAAAATCAAGAAGCAATTTATTACTAGATAATTAAAATGAAAAATCAAAAAGTCACTTACAGTAATGTGTTTATGTATCCTAATAATCCAATCAGAATGATTGTTCTAATCACAAGTCCTAAATATAGAATGTGTCCTTGAATGTTATTATGTGCTAATGGTCTCCAAAGTCCTGATGTACTAGAAATCTTGATGTGCTGAAGTCAAAATGAAGTAATCCAAAATCTCTGAATAAGTTCACATAAATTCCAAAATTGTCAATCAAAATCCAAAATCCAAAAGTTTATGAGCACTGTTAATAATCCAATGAATAATTAAAATAATTCCTCTCTTAGAATTTGGAATGAATTTTCACAACTGTAATAGCTCTTTACAAGACTGATGGTAATGTCAAAACTGAAAAAATGTCCACCAAACATGGTATATATAAAGATTGGTCACATGACAGAATGTTCTAGAATATGAGTCATCTTAATGGAATTCTAACTGTAAACAAAATCAACCTTGACCTTCAAATTGAGAAAACATATTGATCAAAACAACCTAATTCAAGGACACTAGTTATACATGTTTTTCCTAATAAACATAAAGATTTAAGCAAATATTAAAGTGAAGAAACATTTATAATTTCCTAAAATATTCACAATATTATATAAACATCATACATAACACTAGGTAAATATATGCATAACGCATTCCTACTTAGATTATCTTCTATTGATGTCTAGTTCTCCCTCTCTCTTTCTCTCGGTCTCTCTGTTCGAGGATCTATATGTGCACCAATTTTATATCGCCATTATTCGTTCGTTTATTCATTCATTTATGCATCAATGTACTATATATGCATTGCTTTGGATATGTGCTTTTCTCATATGTCAGATCAATAAAGATCTGTTCGATTACATATCGATCGTGCATGGATTGAGCCATTCAATTGCAGGTAATAGTGGCGTGTTCCAAACTCATTGTTTAGTTTATGACTTATGAAGTTTTGTGGACAATACAACTAATCCGAGAATCCAGAAGTTAAACAAAAGGATACAATGGACATTGACCTGGGAAGATTTGCAACTCAAAATTTACTCTAATTTGTTTTCGTGCACTGTATACTGCAGAGCTAACTTACTCGTAGTTTTACTCATTCGCAACACGCGATCTTATCAATTTGAAATTTTCATTCATAATTTCCTGCTCTATCCGATCAGTTCTAACAGACTCTAGCAACCACAGATCTTTATAAGTCATTCCCTTTGACCTGTATATGGAACGTAACCAGATATCATCACCACATAAAAGGAAAGTTTGAGCATTCAATTGCATACGTTTGCTCGTGTTTAATGACACATGAATTTTAGTCAATATTAGTTCGGGTAGAATAATCCTTATTACATATATTCGTACTTTATTTGTTCTTTAGAGGGTTGAAAAAATAATCATTCAGCGGAGGTTCCCCAGGTTTCAGGAATTTGACATCAGAATAAGTTGCATCATATGAATAGAACGTATCTTATTGATTGAAACACTGAGTATTCAAATCATGTTTCATCATTCTTATATTTAATGAATCCATTTGTTAATTGTTGTTTTTTTTGTTGTTTTTTTTTTTGTTTTAGTTTTTGCTTCTTGTTTGGAAGAGACTTTATGTTGTGCTCTTTAATCATGATATTTGTCTGCTTTCATTCTGAAGTTCGTTCATCTCTTGCATCGAAAGCCCTATTTTGATCCAATAAACGCATTAAATTACCACCTGTAAAGTCCCCCGGCATTGTTTATAGTTGTTCCAGGGACAACGTCTTCCGTGGCTGCATTTTGCTGCTGCTACCTGTTTTAATTTTACCTGTTGCAAAGATGTAATGAAAGGTTTGTCTGCTTCTGCGTGAAACCCTAAAACATAGTTGTCTTAAGGTAGAATGGCTTTAAGCACAAAATGTAAACGTAACGGGATTCCTATGGAAAGTTTATAAAATCACTTATTATTTCTACTTTCGACCCAATTAAACAAAATCAAACATCTTTTCAGCCACTGCTTTAATAAACATATTAAATAAACTGGTACTCAAACCAGATTTATTTTCATTACATGCAAAGGAACGAATCATGGTAAACGTACTCAGCAAAATTTGATGTAAGGTAATAAAGTCAATATTCTTCATTTCTTTTTTGAGATGTTTCAGACTAAAACTTTATCAAAAAATCCCTTTCTACGAGTGATATGACTCAAATAGTATTTTGTTCCACCAGCAAAATGTATTATTTTGATACTAGAGATTGGACAATTTGTGGAATTTATCAATATGAATAGAGATTGGACAATTGGTGGACTTTATCAAAAGAAATAGAGAATTGACAATTTGTAGAATTTACCTATAGGAATACTTGGACAATTTGTGGAATTATTCTGTTAAATAAAGAGCAGTGTTGAACTTTTACATGTTACACCCCAAAAGTGGAATTGTCCGTTTCATAAATTGACGGTCATTAAAAGAAAATTTTAAAATGTGCAGATCAATTGAAATTTTTAACTAAAGGAAAGTGAAGGAAAGTAAAGTCAGAAACTTTGTACCATGTGGCTCAAAGTTTTGCCAACCACAGTCGCCACTACGTGCCGCTGCTATTAATCACCCAATACGTCTGAGGCTATTGTCTACGTTATCCGAGTTTGCTCACAGTCGCCAGTACGTGCCTCTGCATTAAACACCCAATACGTTTGAGGTTATGCTGTTGTATAGGCCTTATGTTATCTGAGTTAGGTCACAGTCGTCAATACGTGCCCCTGCTATAAATCTTAAAATACGTGTGAAGTTATGCTGTCGAACGGGCCTTATGTTATCCGAATTAGGTCACAGTCGCCAATACGTGGTTCTACTATTGAGGTTGTGCTACTGAACAAACCTAATGTTATCGGAGTTATGTGCTTAAATAGGCGTGAAATGTGATATTTTGATACCCCGTAGTATTGGGATCATAAGTTTAAAGAATCTTAACTTAATGCGCTTGAAGTCCATCAGTCACGCAAGTCTACTACCGCACTGTTAAGAAAAAGACCAAATAAGTGTCACGCAACACAATTTCAGCACAAATGAGTCTGTGAAATGATAGGTGGCTCATTTTTGTATAGTTTTCAACTGTTTAAATGCTAAATATAACGTAAACATAGTATTTGGGAGACATAAAGTGGGCAAAGACAGTGAACAGCGTTTCCGTTCTTGAAAATGCTAACACAAAGTCCATGTAGGTGAAATTTCTTTACGTAACGCACATTTGCGACATTTTTCACTGAATGCTCATGTAAGGTAACAATAATATATGTCTTCTTCGTGATTGTCATGTTATGAAGCGAATGTATTTTTGTATCGCTAAATTATAGTGATCACTCCAAGTCAATATGTTATAGGAAAACAAATTTAAAAAGGGGTGGGGAGGTCACGTGTTTTGATGGTTCACCTATTTTCGTGGATGAATATGAAACTCGTGAGTAGAATTAAGCCACTTTTCATGTATATTATAGTACGGAAAAATGTCACAAAACGGGACATACTGACATATTGCAAATCATTATACTGTTAGCTATATATTGCCGAATTTGAAGTGGTATGCTCTCTTTTGGGACTCACTACTCCTCCTTCACCCCAACCCCCTTCCCCCTTCTCCGCCTGTTCAACAGAGTAACACCATACGTATCAGATGCATCAATAAGGTTATCATTTTTCTGCGTTTGATAGAACAAAAAGCACGTCAAGTGATCTCATGAAATGTAGAATAGTTTCTCTCTGTCTGTATTTGTTCTTGATATGCTTTAGCTTTCGATGCATTGACATTGAACGTTGATTGTATTCATGCATTATTACTTTGTCTTTCTTTTAAAGCAAGTTTAAATCTTGTGCTGACCTGATATTATATATAAGTATTCATTCACGTATAAAGAGCTAGCAAAATTTAAAATAGAACTTAAGAATTAGGCATTCCGTTAAAGAACTTGTGGGAGAAAAAAAATAACTTCACACAGAGTCCATGGAATGACTGAAAAGTTGAATATTTGCCAAAGTGAAGATATGCATCGTCGAGCATGTACTAACTTACTTCGTATCTCTAAGTAATGGTAACTAAGAAACTACAAGGAGTGGTCGAAACGAAACTTTAAATTGTGTACACAGCACGTGCCCATGTCAGGAAATTCAGCTTGTATATTAAATGAAAAATGGAACCCACTTGCTCGCTTTACGAAATGTGCGAGCCGTCTGTAAATTTCAGGAAGTGATAAAAGTTGCTGCCTATTTCAGGAAGTGATAAAAGTTGCTGCCTATTTCATGAAATAGGCAATTTCATATACATGGTGTAACATATACATTCATACACAATATATCTGATTTGTTTTATTGGCTTCTTCGTTCTATTAAGCAGTTGTTGCATTGTTTTCGTCGACAATGATACACACATTATCTTAAGAAAATACTTAAATATTTTACTGAACTTAAACATATCTTGAATGAATAAAACAATAGCTCTGATTTGCTTGTAAAAGGTTCCAAATTATTGAAGGAATAAAAATAGCTCTAATTTACTTGTAAAAGATTCCAAATTACCGATACAAATGTCATCAGTATTTAATTGCTCATAACAGTGCTAAACATATCCGTAAAAAAAGTTAAGAAAGTCACTTTGATTCGTTTCAGCTTTAAAAAAAACCCCAAAACACGCGAAACCAATTGCCAGCTATAAAGAACTTCATAACAGCAGGCATTACTAGTACCCCATTAGGATATCATGTCTGGCCTGTCAGAATAGCACGTGTAGTCTCTCTCTCTCTCTCTCTCTCTCTCTCTCTCTCTCTCTCACACACACACACACACAAACACACACACACACATAGTATACTAGTGCTTTTATGTAGCGGAAAGGCTGTACCTAAATTGAAGAACTTTGTGACTAGCCCCACTTACTTGATATATATGGCAATCAAATATGTTCAAACTTTAATAGTAAGTTCTATCTAACAGCTACGTACATTTATGTGGTGACAGTTCTAGTTTTAGTTTGTTAGAAATATCATGAGTATTAAATTCCACTGCATAATTTAAGTTGGAATAGTTTCGTGAATTCAAACAAACTGTTAATTCATTAGCTTGCATTACATTGAGAAAAAGCTAAACACGATTTATGAGTTTGGTACTGACTTTCATTTTGTTTGAACAATGTTAGGTTCAAAACATCCTGAGTATTAAATTCCACTGCATAATTCAAGTTGTAATAGTTTGCACGTACAAGCAAATTGAAAATCGATTACCTTGCATTCAATTTATAAATACTAAACACGATTTATGATTTTCATACTTGCATTCATTGCTAAAATGATGTTAGGTCCAAAGCACTTGAGTATGTTAGAAATATCCTGAGTATTGAATTCAATTGCATAATATAAGTTGTAATAGTTTGGTAAATCCAAACAAATTGATAATTCATTAGCCTACATTACATTGGCAAAACATAAACATGATTTATGATTAATCGATTGGATTTAACGGCACTTTTAGTACATTAGTGACTATATCATGCCCAGGAAATGGGAGCTAAGTGCTTTTCCCAAGGACACACCGAGGCAGCTGACCCCGGCTTTATGATTTTGGTACTGATATTCACTGTTTGAACGATGTTGGGTCCAAACCTTTAAACCTTGTTAGCAATTGCCCGAGAATTCCGCATTTTAAAATTTTTGAAGAGTTTTATGTTTTCGTTTAACAACTCATAGAGTTCATCGTCGCAAGCCGCGGCCGATAATCCGCTACACCCCTTTATCACCAGAGGCCGCCTGTGCGGAGATTTCCTCGTTTAATACGAATATGAATAAAATTGCTTAACCAATCACTGCGAGCGCAAGTAAATGTTTCTCGCCATTGTGACCCAGCACGACCTTTCACGCTGTTTGAATGAGCTAATCAAATGTTCTCTTCCAAGCATGGATAAAACGGCAAATTAATGTTCAGTTCATTGCTAGATTGTGTTGTTCATGCGTATGTTTGTTTATGCGTACTCATAATAACGAGGAAATCTGAGCAGAGGCAGCCACAGGTGATAAAGGAGCGTAGCGGAGTGTCTCCCGTTGAATTTAGTTTCAGTTATTTTTTTAAGCTACCACTGGCAATTTTCCTGTACAATGGATGTATTCTCAAACGTTACTGTTGCCATGGATATTTTATTTAATTTAAAATCTAATATTTCAAACAATATTCTATAAATTGTGACTCAAGACATAAATAATTTATTTGGGTGTGTTAGAAAAACAATAATACGGGTAAACAAAACAAAATTGTCACACGCACACACACACACACACATATAAATATATATATATATATATATATATTAATTAACTTAGGGTAAGTGCTATTTGTATGTACATCTTCGTTTGTAGCTTTGTTAGAATTTAGTGATTATTTGTTGATTATGGGGAGTCGGTGTTGAGAAGATATTTTTCAAACCGAGTAATTAGCAAGTTTCTAGGAGCAGACGTCATAATGTACAGTATTCACGAGACTTTATCATAGCATGGATTAGTTTTGTGAAATGGACCCTCCCTAATTTCTTAACATCGAGAATTCTATGGATATTTGCAAATATAAGTGTTTAGTAATTTGAGATAGGAATAAGTCTTTGTATTAGGTGTTTGGGTCATATTTTGTGGTGCATGGCGTAAAGTGCCAATCTTCGGCTTGGAAAGGCTTACTGACAAACCATTCAAATATGAAGCAAGAAAAAAAAAAACATGCAGGTGTGAAATCATAGTTTCGTATATGTGTAGTCAATATGTGATTAGAAGAAAATTACTGTAGCATTTGCGCCTTTAAGAACCCTTCAGTTGACAACGACTGTTGTTTTGAGGTCCTTGGAAATATGGAAAACAATTAACCTCAAGCCAGGCTTATGCAGGTATTATTTGATTCCGCTTTGTCGTGAGACCCCTTGCGTGCAACAATATATATATATATATATATATATATATATATATATATATATATATATATATATATATATATATACAAGGGCGTCGGAGCTGGGTCAATAATTCGGCAAGAAAAAAATATATGCTTAATATCCAGTTTTTATCTTTATCTGCTACGAATAAATAGGAAATGTGCATACATATGACATGTTATTTATCACCTTGAAGATGACGGTCGATATTGGAAAACGGCCAGTGCATGCGGGACGTGTTAAATAATGCATGACCAATTATTGGATAATAGGAAGGGATTAATGCACACGAGTAGATAACATTGATCGCAGATAGGTAAGGTGTATAAAACATCATTGTTCTGTTAAACTCATGAATCTCCCGTTTGGATTGAAACGAGAGGTAGATGACAGTGTTAGAAGCCCCCTGGCGACATTCAAGTTAGAAATTATAAATTAACTAATGAAATGACTAAGTTGTGTGCATGTTTTATATTGTGGATGCTTTTCGTTTTTAAAATCTGTATGGGGGGGGGGGCGAGCTGCCGGGAGGGTGGGCGAATACTATAATAACCTATATGTATACATTGTTGGGAGGTGGTATACTTCGTCGATAAAGATGCACGTCATCAGATTATGACGTCACATAACGTTTTAATATTTGACGTAATCTAACTCGTCTTTCAGATTTACATGCATCATGAATACAGTTATGAATGAAGTTGAGTAAAGAATAAAAAGAGCGTATTCATTTGAATATTTGTTTTGACATTTAAAAATCGTTGTTTTGGCGTAGCTAACTCCCAAACTGGCAAGCAACATGCCAAATAAAAAAATTCGTTCACCAAAGACTTGAGGTTGTACACATACTATAACCTACAATTATTCTTTATTGTGAGAAACAAAACCTAATGTCATGGCATAATCACAATTTATGAATTTTTGCATATATTGAGATATCTGCGGTAAACAAAAACCAACAAAAAAAATCCAACAACAAAAGAAAAAACAACGTAGAGTCGCCTAAAAATGAACGAATGGCAGTATATGTTTGGCCTCTTTTGATCCCGTCCTTGTCAGGTTATTGATTACTCTATCGTTAATACACTTAAAATCACATCAGTGTCTCAAACATATTGATGACACATTGAAAAGGAAACAAAGAAAAGTTTACATGAGAGAAATCATTTGTTGCCCAGAAGAAACTATCTACTGTAATAGGTTTGTACAAAAAAAATGATCAATCGAGAAAAGATCTTAACAGAGAAATGGAACAAAATAAAATTTGGATACGCTTGACATGCTTCATTCAATTGTAGTTTCATTGTTGTATTATGTGATTGGAGATATCATACGCATATGATAATTATATTATCCCTATTGCCACATTTACCCGTTTAATCCGGGCATCAGACTGCAATAAGCAATGAAAAAGATATGTTGTCGCATACTGCACCGAATGTATGCATCATGTACCACACTACTCTCTAAAGGTCTCATTAAAACCAACAGTGTAGGCCATGATCTACTGGCATCTTATGCGATGAGAGCCTCACTCAAGCAAATGCGTTAGAAACGAGAATTTGTCGGGAAAATTAGAGCGTGTATGAAATAACGACGGGATATAGTTAGGTTTCTGAGCGTTGAAAACCTTACAGCTTTCGTTTTGATGTATTTTTTAGTGAAGCATACACATATCCTCATTTCTTTGTTAAATGTGCCCTTATTATGGTGTGGGTGGATACCACCACGTATGTTGCTCAATGTGCCCTTGTTACGGTGTGGCTGGATACCACCACGTATGTTGCTGTGCCCTTATTATGATGTGGGTGGATTCCACCACGGATGTTACTAAATATGCTCGTATTATGGTGTGGGTGAATGCCACCACGGATGTTGCTAAATGTGCCCTTATTATGGTGTGGGTGGATACCACCACGTATGTTGCTAAATGTGCCCTTATTATGATGTGGGTGGATTCCACCACGGATGTTGCTAAATATGCCCGTATTATGGTGTGGGTGAATGCCACCACGGATGTTGCTAAATGTACCCTTATTATGGTGTGGGTGTATGCCACCACAGATGTTGCTACATGTGCCCTTATTATAGTGTGGGTGGAGAGTACTACGGATGCTGCTAAAGTGTGCTTATTACAATGTAGGTGGATACAACCACGGATATTGCTAAAAGTGTGATTATTATGGTGTGGGTTGATGCCACCACGGATGTTGCTAAAAGTGTGCTTATTGTGGGGCAGGTGGATGCCACCACAGAGTTTGTTCCTTAAACGCCATAATTTGGTTGGAGGTAAAACAAGTGTAAATGTACCGTAAATTGAGATTACCAAAAAACATGAAAATCTTACAAAAACAAACTTACGAGACTTTGACAAGACTATTTAATAGATCATATTATGGGGGAGGGGGGGGGGGGGGGCTTGTTTGAATAGAAGTTTGATCAGATCTCAAATAGCATCATGAACAACGGAAACATATGTCATTCTCGAGCCTTCATTTTAAATGCATAATGTGAAACCCAGGTCACATATGTACAATGACAGCTATTCAATTTTGATATGATTGTTTTTTAAATTAGTTATAATATAATGGATATAAGTATAATTGGAAGCGTGTGAAATTACCCCTGATAGTAATAACAAATATATATTAAGCATCAACTGAAGCTAACTGATAAACTGGGGAGGCCAATCAATAATATTATATCTTAGACATTGTTTATACTTATAATTATGTACAGTCATTAATTCAAGGGATCTGCGTTTCTAATACTTCTTAAGGTTGTAATTTTAGCATATAATAATATTTTTTTATTGATTTAGCAAATGAAACTCTCCTATATTAGCTATTTGTAATCCTTTAAAGGATTTTTATTCGGACAGAAAATGATACAAATTAAAGTATCTAAAGATACCATTTTCAAATGACTCAGAAACTATTTACTACTCGGTTTGTAAGTAAAAGACAATGCGTTAAGTTTGGTCTCCTTATTAACCATGAATATACTCATTTCAAAGAATAAATTGGTGTGAAATGAGGAATAGTGGAGCTGTTGGTGTCACTTTTACGCTCAGATTAAAAGAAAACGAGAGACAGCACTGGAAAAGAACCATACATAATCGTTTTAACGAGGCACTGTTACACTGACCTTCTATAAAATCAACATGTTATCATGAAGGCATGCAAAATAAAATATTCTTATTTTATAACATGTATACGACATAGCCATTACACACATACACACATACAATACAACATGTGGAAGTTGCCTTTCTCCCATGTGCATCTAGGGTGATCATATTGAAAAATGTAGTTATTAACCAGTAGCTAAATATTTGTATAAAAGGTGGTTATAATGCGAGAAAGTCAATCAAATTGGAAGCAAGTCAAGCATTTTAAACTTGAAAGAAGAGGGATGTACTATGAGAGGGATGTACTATGCCTGTTCGATTCCATCGACACCTTCCTGTACAATTCCATACAAAAGATATGCAAAACTTTTACAGGTTGTACCTATATATTTCTTCCAAAGGCAGACAATACCTATCTATTTCTTCCAAAGGCAGACAATACCTATATATTTCTTCCAAAGGCAGACAATACCTATCTATTTCTTCCAAAGGCAGACAATACCTATATATTTCTTCCAAAGGCAGACAATACCTATATATTTCTTACAAAGGCAGACAATACCTATCTATTTCTTCCAATGGCAGACAATACCTATATATTTTTTCCAAAGGCAAACAATAACTATCGTGAAAGCTATCGGATTCTCAGTATTTTATGCCGCTAAATCCAAACTAGTTTGCCATTATAAATGATGGCATTTATTGTAGTATAATGTAAACAGTATAGAAATCCCTCTGCTTTATTATTCCTAATAGCACTCATTGTCACAAGTCTGGAGTCAGTTTATATCATTCGAGGAGAACAGGATAGAGATAACAATATATAAGCGTATAGTCTATATGATCGCATTGGAGCACAGTCTACATGATCATCAGAGGTGGCACAAGCATGGAAACTAATGCTAAATAACTGTGTATAAAGTGGAATCGACTACAAGCCATTGTAGAGAAAATATTGAAGACGACAAGTTTTATAGCTAAAGACATGGATTCTTATGGTCTTCATTTTGAAATTCAGAAAACAATGTTGATGTTTGCTTTATATATAATTTAGTTGTTGACAGCACAAGTGATCAACGTTCCTAGGTATAAGAGGACACGTTATAAATGTCTATTTTTATGGTGTGTACATGAATCAAGGACACGGCTGATAAACCTGGTGACTTCCTTAGAAAAAAAATCTCTGTGAAAATTTGTACTCAAATATATTAACTATTAAATATTAAAAATGTGAGGAGAAAGAATTAATGACTAAATTAGCCCAAATATCAACATTTTAGATGTGTTAAGAATATCAAATTCATAATATATGTATCAATAAATGTTTTAGGTAGGAGTATAAATGACGTTTCTGATAGACGTTTAGAAATATTAATTTGTTAACGAATATAAGTGCGATAACGACATACATTTTTATTGGCCAAGCAATTTCATTGGGTAACACTGAGGCTTCATCACAGCGTGCCATATTATTTATCGATTTAAATCGAGCAGTTTGTCATCTCCCTATAGGGCATTATATTATGTCTGACTGTTGAATACTAACACTGATCATAAGACGAAACGACACAAGGAATATTGGACAAATACAAATTTCCCTTTTTTGGGTCGACCATGATTCTTCACCTGCAAATGACAGGAGCCTTCAATTTCCTCGTCTGTGTCTTTCTCTTTGAATATGGCTTACAGGGCCTCCGTGAGTATCTACTACGATAATATGAAATATGTTGGATTACAGACATTTTTAAAACAAAGAATCAGGTTGAGTTAATGTAGATTCACAAATCAGATCTGTCTCATAACAAATAGCAATTCAGTAATAAGACAAAACTAAGTAACTTTAGTATATTTTATTCAATAAATGCGATGTATGATAATAACCTAGCTCTTAACATGGATTGTTTATAATAGGAATTTAGAAACATTTATTTGTTACCCAAAAGAAATGGCGATTCATTTGTATTGGCTGAGCAATACCAAAGGGTAAAACTAAATTCTCTTCTTCTAAACATATGATTTCCGGTACAACTTATACACCCTTGACTTAAATACATTATTCGCAAAGTTTTACAATATATTTCAGTACACACTGTGTGTATTTTATTTATTACTATTCAGGATCTAGTAATACGAAAGAGCTTCTTACTTTACGTTATCTTCTCAAGAAGATGCATGCATGTAATAATACACAAAAGGGAGAAATTTGTGACTGACACGAGGATAAGAACCTCTAAATACACATTCTTACATACAAATGGGGAGCCGCAGTGGCTCAGTGGTTAGCGTGCCGGACTCACTACCGAAAGGGAGCAGGCTTGAATCCTACCATCGGACCAGCCTGAGTTAGCTACTGTGGTGTGTCATTGGGCAAGGCACTTTAATCCAATTACCTTGGCACTAAATAACCTACTTGTGTTGGTGTGCCGTAAAGCAGCAAACCAAACCATTTTGTTTTTACATAAAAATGCGTGCGCAGCATAGGTGAACGAAGTGTGAATGTGGCCGTATATATGTATCAATTTTGGATTTTACGCGCAACTTATGCGGCATTGTGTTGTTACATTCGTCTTTTTCTTTCGGCCGCACATATAACAAATGAATGGGCATTCAGTATCGACTGTGTATTCACTAAAAACATTTGATGGATTTTCCTTGCCCTAATACAATGTGTTAACTCAAAGCGATATAAATTACAACGTATGCAAAGTGGATTTTCAACTCATCTGCTCAACATTTTACCCGTGTGCATTCTCATTTGTGTGTCAATCAACATACAGTTCAGAATCTATGTTATTTCACGTATTTGCTTGGTAGTTGCCTTATTCCTCAGAAATGTCATATTATGCTGAACGGTTCGCAAAAGTGGTAATTTCTCATTAGATCTTCGAATCTTCGAAGTTTGCTCTCTTGCGAGATGCTCATGTACATCTACCTTTTGACATTAGTTGATCGGGAGCGTGTGTCGCCCTGGAAAATGATTAAGAAAATAAAGACAACGTAGTGCATCGGCGCTTTCATCTCGGGCATCTGGAAATGTCCAAGCTTTTTCATTTTTATTTAACATTAGCGATCATACTTTGTTTTTATTTTTTTCTTCCTAGTATCAGCTTTCACCGAGACCTTTGGGTGTGTTGAAACCCAAACCCTTTGGGTTCGGGCTCCAACGACCCCTCAGGATTCGGCGAACGTTGATACTAGAAAAACATGCATCAATAATATATATAAAAAATTATGAACAAAGAAGAATTGTGAAAGTATGCATTTAGTCCATGATGAAATAAAGTTATTGTCAATAAAAATATTTTAAAGAATAATTTACATTCTAAGATGAAGGAATCACGTGTCTCTTTAATATGCATGGGCAAAAGAAAGTATTTGTATTGCACTATATATATATATATATATATATATATATATATATATATGTATGTATATATATATATATATATATATATATATATATATGTATGTATATATATACATTTCCTGGAGAAATGTGCCACCAATGGTAATGCTCAGTATGACTTAATACCGAGACGTTATCAGAGGCGTAACTACCGCCCCCGTAGCCCTGCACTGCAATACCTGGGTGGGAGTTGCATTAAAGAAGGGGGCCAAATCCCAAGTTTTTTGTTGTTGTGCGGAGTAGGAGGCCCAAACTTTGAAGTTCTGCCACTGGATGTTATTTCAGTTCACTTTCGATTCTTTCTCATTACATTTCAGTTCATTTTCGATTCTTTCCTTTCACCATATACATATCTCACTTGAATACCAATAATCGTTTGCTTTGTGTATTCTTGTTTTATGTATATTGCTGTGTTTAAACATTTATTTGTTCTGATTAAATGTGTCTGTTCATAAACATAAATCGCGTTCACTGAATGAGAACATCATTGGTACTACTCCTAATCACTGAATATATTGTGTTCATACACTTTGTTCTGTACCACAATCCAACCAATTTGTACCACATCATACTACGCAGCCAGCATCACAGGTGACTTCTATCTTTCTGAATATTCACTCTTGGAGACAAAATTATGTAAATCTGTAGTTGAAAATAGTTTATCATACTATCAAAATTAAAAGAAAATATAAAAACAATTATAAACAATATGATGTTGTCGCGGACAAGCGCCAAGTTTACAAACCCACCTGGTTACAAGCACAAAGAGAGATAATTCATTTTATACTCTCGTAGTGGCTCCAGGCGTGCAAATAACGAAGTAATTATCACATTTCAATAGTTTCTTACGGCGGAGGTGGGGGTGGGGGCTATTAATGGGAAATATTTGACCTAATGATGTAAAGTATATAACTGTATGTTTATAATCGTATAAGTTGATAATGTGGCAGACAAAAAAGAAACCCTACAATTTTAAAGGATACGTTCAATCACTTAGTAAAAAAAATAATAATAATGCATATGCAAAAAAGGTAATCGTATCAAACGATTTCAAGAAGTATGGCTGTATTTTGTACCACTCATGACATTAGTGGTCCGAGAAATGATGCGTTCCATACTTATGAAAGACGCACGTTCTTGTAATGAGTATCAAGTGACATATATATATATATATATATATATATATATATATATATATATATATATATATATATATATATATATATATATATTAAAATGCATTCAGACAGCCGCTGAACTGTTTCGAATTACTTTAAAGTCAGTCCCATTTCGTACGAAATGTTCCTGTGGTTTCAGCATAATATGGCAGACAGTGTTGGTATTTTCCTACATAATATTTTAGATCTGACTACATCAATATATCACAATTTGATCATCCGGGTTTTCCTCCACCTTCCGTCAATGCAAAAGTGTCTGTGATCACTCCCCCCCCCCCACACACACACAATTAAAAAAATTCCCATTTGATCAAGAGTTAAAATAGAATTGAACATATGTTTATTATATAGAGATAGATATATAGGTAGTTTATTACATAGAGATAGATATTTAGGTAGTTTATTACATAGAGATAGATATATAGGTAGTTTACTACATAGAGATAGATATATAGGTAGTTTATTACATAGAGATAGATATATAGGTAGTTTATTACATAGAGATAGATATATAGGTAGTTTACTACATAGAGATAGATATATAGGTAGTTTACTACATAGAGATAGATATATAAGTAGTTTATTACATAGAGATAGATATATAGGTAGTTTATTACATAGAGATAGATATATAGGTAGTTTACTACATAGAGATAGATATATAGGTAGTTTATTACATAGATATATATATATATATATATATATATATATATATATATATATATATATATAGGTTGTTTATTACATAGAGATAGATATATAGGTAGTCTATTACATAGAGATAGATATATAGGTAGTTTATTACATAGAGATAGATATATAGGTAGTTTTGGAGATGAGTAGGTAGGTAGGAAGGACTATATAGATAGATACTCTTTAAATGACGGTTTACATTCGTCTGCAGATATCCCGGAGAGTAGTTGTAGTACTTGGCAAACGGACAACGACTCGGTGAATAACCTCGATGCATCTGTTACTTTGTGGGAGAGGAATGAATGCTCGCGAATCGATTGTTCTTTGCTGTGTGACAAGAATTCATTGTGCACATCTTTCTTCCACCGCCCTTCACAGGAAAAGTGTCTGGCGTCCTCATCATACAAACGTGGTCTCCCTACAGATCAAGCAATACAGCCAGGATGGAATTATTACACCAGTAAGTTCATTACAGACAGATAGAACAAAGAAAATATTTGTTTCTACTAATAAAATTGTACAAGTAATTGTTACCTACATATTGAACGCTACAAATCTTATATTACATGACGATAACACTCTATCAGACGGCTGGTTAATAAAATCTCCGGAGGATTCAGCATCATTACATCAACGAATTCACCGTTTACTTCGATTCAAGATTTGTATCACCTCAGTTTTAGCTAGAAAATAACAGGAATAACCTCTCAAGAAGATATCGCATCAATATTATTTTTTTTTTAACATACAATTAGTCTTTTGTTGTGATGGTGTATTTAAAGTGACCAAGCCATTTCATGCCCTTAAATTGTACGTATAGTTTTAGAAAGTTGATCTGAATAGTTTCCAAGTTGTGACTCAGTCCTTTGTGTGGGAAAAAAATCCCTGGTACATATATAATTTAAACCTTTTAAAAAATAATATATTTTATATTGTACCTCCCCAGCAAGTACCTATTTAGGTATCTATCTATCTATCCATTAATTTGTCTATCTATCGATCCATCTGTCTATCTATTAATCCATCTATCTATATATCTATTTATCAATCTATCTATCTATCTATATATCTATTTATCAATCTATCTATCTATCTACCTCTCAATCTATCTATCTATCTATCTATCTATCTATCTATCTATCTATCTATCTATCTATCTAGACTGCTTAAAAAGTGGAGATCTCAAATAGTTTATAAGATACAACCCAGATGATGGCGGACAAACACTCAGTGGGCTCATTTTAGCAATGCGTATGTTTTTTTTAAGCAAAATATTATTGATGCGCATGGATTAATCTTTCCAAGGTCTGTAACTGCATGCTAGATTTATGTTCAGGATCTTTAGAATTTTGTTGATACGCTGTTATCTGTTATTTCCCCTCTATCCCCTCTCCAAAGAACGAGATCAAAATCCTTACGTGGTTGTTTAATATATGTTAGAGAGTTTTAAGTTTAAATTCGTACTCCACGGAGATTGGAACCCAGATACGCGGGTTACGGCACCCATCGCCTTGCCTGTAAGCAGCATCCCCTACACCATCTCGACCATGCACACATCACCAAAAAATGATGCTACAAAGTCGGTCGTATAGGCACAGTGCGTAGCAGACACACCCGTATGTCGACAAAGTAATTAATTCTCATCTAAGTACACGGTCATTCCATTGTTTTGTGATGTGTGCATGGTGGAAATGGATAGGGGTTGGTGTTTACAGGCAAGGCGATGGGTGCCGTAACCTGCGGATCTGGGTTCGAATATCCGTAGAGTACGAATTCAAATTCTCTAACCTGCATGATAATATTATTTATTCGTGTTTTAAAATGATATTAATGTTGCCAAGTATTCCTCTGTAGGATCCAGGGATAGCAATTCCGTTCTGTTTGGTGTATATTTGTAATTCTCTATAATAACCTCTATATACCTTGATTTCTGTCGTAGAAATCCGGAATGACTGTGTCCTTAGATGAGAATTAATTACTGGGTGGACATGCGGGTGTGTCTGCTACGTACAGATGCCTATACCACCGACTTTGTAGCATCATTTGTTGGTGATGTATGTATGGTAGAGGTGGTATAGGGGTTGGTGCGTACGGGCAAGGCGATGGGTTCCGTAACCCGCGGATCTGGATTAAAATCTCCGTAGAGTACGAATTAAAATTCTCTAACCTGTATGATAATATTATTTATTCGTATTAAAACATTGTGTTAATGCTATCAATCATTCACCTGTAGGATCCAGGGAAAGCACTTTCCATTCTGTGTGGTGTATATTTGTAATTCTCTCTCTCTCTCTCTCTCTCTCTCTCTCTCTCTCTCTCTCTCTCTCTCTCTGTATATATATATATATATATATATATATATATATATATATATATATATATATATATATATATATATAGATAGATAGATAGATAGATAGATAGATAGATATCTTAGACCAATATTTAAAGTTCCGAGATTTAACGGTTTAGGAGGACTTCGTGGATTTGATGCGTGCACGTACGATTAGACTATATAACAATATCTCTACCTTTCTTCGAACGAGTGGGGACAATTGCAAAATGCTTTTGCATGAGGTTCAAGGGCCGCTAAAAAAAACATTGAGTCAGATAATTGAAATATCTTACATACTGCAGTGAACATTCGTATATAACCCTTTACTTGTTTACTTTCCAAATTTCCTCGTTTACAGAAACACAACACTGCGACGGAGGCTATGTCTTTAACCAATCACTGGGTCTGTGCCTTAAAATGCACACAGAATACAAAGCATTTGACGACGCCATGGCTACATGTGAAGCCGAAAGAGCCAAGCTGGTGATCATCAAGAATCAAATTGAATTTGACTACATCCAGCAAGATATTTCCTTTAGTCGTCACTCAAATACAAAACGTTGTTAGAAGACAGGCCTATAAGAAAAGAAGTTTTATTTTAGATGATTCAATTCTAACGGTATGAGCAGTTCTACGAGATTTGTTCATGGATAATATAAATAAGAAATTATGTGTTTTGTGCAATATTTATATGTAAAAACAGCCAAGGAAATGTGAAACTGATTCTGTGTATTTAGTGATGTGTTTGCATAACTTTGCATAGACTACTCTGCTTTACAATTTATGAAATATAAGGTGCAGCTATTGAAGGTTTTGAAAAAAGTTAGAGTGCCAAACAATACATCAAGCTCCAAAAAAGACATTAAAACATGACGCTTTTCTGTAGTTATAGGAAATACGGAATCCAAATACTCTTTACTCTGTCAATAACAATCACACGGAAGGAACCATTTTGTTTACAGGAATGTTGGCATATGGCTGTAGCACCGTTCTACCCTTCTCCCACATAATTATTCACCATAGAAGGGAGAGACGTCTTAGATAGATACTTCTGAGCTCCTGATGAACAAATCCTTAACTTGGATTCCGACGTCAATTTAATTTATTTCGATAAAATTATTTTAAATTATCACAATATCCAAAATTATTAACAAAACAAAGTATTTCAATATCTCATTATGCGAAAGAGTAGGGGGAGAGTGGAAAAGCTAGAACCTTTAACTGTTTAAAACTGCTTTAAACAACCTCGTACCCCTATTCAAGAACATCTCTAGAACGCTTGTAAATTTATAAATCGCGACCAACCAATGTAGGGGTACGAGGATGTTGCTATCACCTTTATTTTGGCTGCAAAATTGGAGATCAGGACAAGAGGTGGTCCCCACACATATGCTGCAACACTTGTGCAACAAATCTTCGCCAGTGGTTGAACAGGAAAATGAAATATATGCCTTTTGCAGTGCCAATGATTTTGAGAGAGCCAACAGATCATATCAGCAATTGTTACTTCTGCATGGTGCCTCCAGTTGGGAAAGGTGTGTCAGATAAGAAAAAGTGGACTGCATTATCCAAACATTCCATCGGCTATACGCCCAGTACACCACGGACAAGGACTGCCGGTTCCTGATGCATTACAATCAATCTCACTTGAGTCAGACGAGGAAGAGGAAGAGGATGAAACTTCTACTCCTGAACCATCAATGTCACATGACCCATATTTTCTCCCATCCTCCTCCTCTGAACCAAGGTGAACTGAATTACCTTATCAGGGATTTGGAACTACCCAAGAGTAAGGCAGAGCTGTTGGGCTCCAACCTACATCAGTGGATTTTCCTGGCAGGTGATGTTAGGGTTTCCATGTTCCGTGACCGTCAAAAGGATCTTGTCCCATTCTTCTTCATGGAAGGTGATTTTGTAGCCTGCAACAACATCGATGGTGTGATGGCAGCCTTCAACATCGTTCATGATCCAGATGAGTGGAGAATGTTCATTGATTCATCGAAGACGAGTCTTAAAGCTGTTTTGCTGCATAATGGCAGTTTTTTGCCATCAATTCCAGTTATTCATGCAGTCCATACGAAAGAAACCTATGAAAACATGAAACAACTTATGAGGTGCATAAACTATGAGCAACATCAGTGACAGCTTTGTGGCGATTTCATGGTTCTTGCTCTCTTGCTTTGTCTGCAGACTGTTTTTTTCTGCGAAAGGGATAGTCGTGCGAGAGATTCCCACTACATCAAGAGAGATTGGCCACTCCGACAGTCATTGGAGTCTGGGATGAATAGTGTTCAGCATCCACCACTTGTTGAATCAAGGAATAGATTGTTACAACCCTAGCACATCAAGCTGGGTCTGATGAAGAACTTTGTCAAGGCCATGGACAAAACACAAGCAGCTTTCAAGTACATCCGTGGAAAGTTTCCAAGGTTAAGTGAAGCTAAGATAAAGGAAGGTGTCTTTGTTGGTCCTCAGATTCGTGAACTTCTTCGAGATGATGCATTTCACCGTGCACTGCTTGGCAAGGAAAAGACGGCATGGAAAGCTTTCCAGTTAGTGGCAATAACGTTTCTCAGAAACAACAAGGCAGACAACTACAAGGAGTTGGTGGAAAACCTCCTCAAGGCATACAAAAGTCTTGGTTGCAACATGTCATCTAGATTGGTTGCACTCTCATCTAGATTGTTTTTCCACCGAACTGCTGAGCAGTGAGCGACGAGCACTGCGAGCGATTTCACAAGGACATTGCAACAATGGAGGAGCGCTATCAGGGCAAATGGAGCCCATCAATGCTTGCAGACTATTGCTGGACAGTGACAAGAGATGCTCCATTTAATGAATACAAGAGACAAGCCAAGAAGCGCAGAGTAGACACTGAATAAGGACTAAACTATGTACTTTTATATACATAATAGTTTTGTGACTTTTGTTTCAATATATTTTTTATTTATAATACCCTTTTGCTGTTTATTAAAGTGTTACATAAACAGGACAGGTGAAATATTATCATGTAAAGCAACCATAAACACATGAAAAGACCTAGGTTTACAATTTATGATTAAAAGTCTACTATGTACACAATATTCATAGACGTAAAATGTAAACACTTAAATATCTTGGAAACAGTATCAAAACAGTTGTTTTAATTGTCATTTTTGAATTCAGCACGTCAAAATCCCTAATAAATAACATGTTATCTCTGAAGCAGACGACTTCTGAAAAATTGTAGACCAGTGTTATTAATTTTCATTGCTACAGAGCCCGAAACGTGCATTGCCACAGCTAAACATGAAATGTAATCGAATATTTATGTAAACATTTATTGTGCAATCACAGAATTTTGTACAATATATTATATTTATTCTATTTCTATATCACATACAACATTACTATGATATATTGAAACAATTCTATTAACAAAACATTTAGGGTTTTATAGTGCATGGGCTACAACAAATACCAACGAATGGAAAGTCTAAGTTATACCTCGCTCAAAGTGTTGTTTTGCATGGTAATATACAGTAGTGATTACAAGATTAGTAAGTTAGTTAGATAACTCAATTGGCATAAGCGTTGTATTTCAGATCGAAAAATTTGCAGTTTGCAACATGGATCGGAATTAATATTTTTCTATATAAATTTAGAACCACCTCATAATCTAAATAGGCTACATACAATCAGATCAAAATATAAAATCCGGGTAATAAAACAGCTCCAATATGGTTTAAAACAGTTTATATTAACACAACATAAACTACAATTCATCGTTCTGCTTACTTTGTATGACTAAGATACTAGATGAGTGACACTATATATAGTCATGAAGCACAAAGTTCAATCCCAGAACTTAGAGAAATATATGTCGGAAGTGGTTAAGTTCCTATATATGCTACCACCAAAGGCGGAAGCTTTAGATGCTTAGGTGGGCATTTTGCAAAATGTTATGACAAAAGTTAAACACACTAAATTCTTCTTCACACATCTAAGCAATTAGGCTAAAATTTAATTTTCTCTTCACACATGTAAAGAATTAGTAGTGAAAAATATATTGCAAAATTGGTATTTAAACAAATCAATGATGAAGATTTCGAAACATGATTTACCGACTCCAAAGCAATTGAGAAAGAAACTTGAAAGCTTTAATTCGTTCTCCGACTCGAGAAGAATTTAGACGTACGAATAAGCAAATCTGAAATAGAATAATTACTATAAGACTCGGAGATTCGTTTTAAAAAAATTAAATGAGTACAGATCTTGCATCGGTAACAATCTAGATTTGTATTAATTTTTCAATGACATTGAACCATACTTGAAACGGATCATGATTCAGAAAATAAGACAATGGTTCTGTAAAAAGTACAGCTAGACTTAACAATCAGATTTAAGAAGTTACCCACCAAGGAGTGTGAGAAACCTGAGTATGAACAGGTGAAAAATGGATGATGTCACTGAACGCTTTTCTTGACATTTTAGATACCAAATTTAGACAGAAAATAAGCGAAAGTACAAAAGTGATGTTCGACAGGATTGAATATATATATATATATATATATATATATATATATATATATATATATATATATATATATATATATATATATATATATATATATCAGCTGCTTCGAGAAAACTCTCATATCCATTTGCCTGGTTGGACAAAAGAACAAAAGCGTTTATGTCAGTGTAAAAACAAAATACAGATAGCACATGTTTCTTTTAGGCTATCGAGTAAATTTTAAATGTCCCCCCTCCAAATCCTCATAGACCATCAAAATATAAAATAGATAGACACAGTCATTGGTTCAAATACTGTCCTGTTAAAATAGATAATATTTCAATTGGAAATTAAATTAGATATCTCTGTAAATGCGTATGAAATATATTGGAAGGCGAAAGCAGCGCAGCTGATAGACTGTTTGTTACAGCGGTCAGAATAGATGGCATACAGAAAGTCAGATACGTTCATGTTGATCGTGTTTGATTGAAGCGATGACCCAAAATGAGACAATGATGGAAAATGTACCATTACGTTGGAATAAATGATTTTTAAAAAGTGGTGTCATTAGCAATGACGAAACATCGCGGACAGAAATATATATTTCACACGATTATATGGGTTTCAGCTAAAACAATTATTTATCAAGTTTGAATATGAGTTTCTTATGATTTAGCGAAAGCTTCCAGAGTCCGATATGAGCAGTTATAGTTGGTCAAACTCCTCGACCCTAACAACTTAAATTGCTCTTTTCTAAACGTTACGTCAACTGACCCATGCATATTTTATTGATATGACGCTGATATCTGCATTACTTACATTTTTAGAGTAAGAAAACGGATAGTGTCAGCGGTTAAGCATAGTGGTCATTCCATAGCTGTGTAATCACTTCAAGATTTGACCTAAAGAAACTCACCAAAAAGAAATTAATTGATGTTTACTTTCCGAGGTAAGATGAGGTGGGAGAATCCGTCAACAGTTTCCAAAGTTTGTTGAGTTCTGGTTCGTTGATATTAAAAGGTTTTGTTGACCTTGATATGACCATGTTCTTCATCAATTTGCCGTATTACAATTATCGTTTCAAGAGTGCGTGAATGACAGTGAATAGAAATGATGATCTGGTGAGCAATTTGACTATTCAGAATTTTAACACTATGATTACCTTGCAAGTCGGTGTTTGAATTTCATATGATTTAGCGAGTTTGAAGTTGTGCCCTTGTAAACTAATTCAACATTGCGTATTTGACATTTTGCCTTGCTTTTTTTCGTTTATAAAATGCTGCCAATCTCGCTAGGTAAACGGATATTCGAATATCAATTTCTTTTCGAATATTGGCACAACAAGTATTTTGATTCGAATAAACAGTTATTTCAGCTCTAATCTTTTCATAAAGCGGCCGGAAAGAGTCCCTGTTTCCCATACTGCGTTGCATATTTACACGCAGTGCCAGGTACATAGACATGGGTTTGGATCATGGAGGTATTAGTATTTTTATTACTGTTTCACTGTTTGACCACACTCAATCCTTAGAGCAGCATCTAAGGTAAATAAAAAAGAAACATATTCTCTGTCATGTATTTATAATAGTGACAAATATCACCAAATATATTTTACATTAGTAGCCAGTCGGAATAGAGTTAAGATTACAGTGTACATACTACAAACTATGCCTTTTTTCACCCACCACCCCTTCCCACCCAACCCCTTCTGCGCTCACTATTTAAAGTGTTTGTAGCTTTTGTACTCATTCTCGTAAAACAGCATAACATCTATGATCATCATCTGTCTCAAGGTGTCAACAGAGTTTAAGTTGATCCACAAACAGAATGAAGTGAATGATTAACATAACCCATCAGTGAATGATTCACATAACCCATCAGTAAATGATTAACATAACCCATCAATGCTTTAGCCTTACTATACAACTTAAGACCATTTTCTGCACAACTTACCATGACTGATTGACTAAATACCACTGAAATATTTGCTACAACATACTTGGCTGATTGAATAAATGACACTAAAACATTATGCTACAAATCCTAATAAATTACCCAATACAATCCTTCTTTTACCACCCGTCTGTACGCATTTTAAGAAAATAATTTGTCAAAGGTAATTTCTGAGCTGTTTTTGTTGCTGTTTTTTGTTGTTGTTGTCTTTTCCTGGGTGGGTGCTAAATAAGGTCGATGCATTGTTCAAGTAAATGAATAGAAATTGTCAGAAATAAACCAATCAAATTGCGCCTTACAAAACGATGTCTGCTCACATCAATCAAAGCAGTTTCAATCTTTTCTTTCAAACTATTTCTGTTTCACTGAAGAGGCCGAGGTCGTCGAATGCTCGTGATAAATACTTGAACCTATCTCTCTCTCTCTCTCTCTCTCTCTCTCTCTCTCTCTCTCTCTCTCTCTCTCTCTCCACACACACACACACAAGCATACACAGATTACTGCCGTAATAATTCCTCACTGGTCAGTGATGGAGAGTACAATTAATTGGTGTTTCATTGTTCTATTATTTTGGTTTACATATTTTTAATCGCGCCAAAATTTGATGGCATGTACTTTTCGATGTCGAAAGGAAATACAGATCTCTCTATCTCTCTCTCTCTCTCTCTCTCTGGGTGAGATTATGCATCCTTTTATACCAAAGCAAAGTTGTATTGAATTATATGATGGATTTACATTATAGGAATAGTTCGGTCTCTCACGTAATGGAATTACGGATGTGCACAACATTTCGGCATATATTCAATGGTTTGGTTCTGTAGTGTATTTTAAACTAGTTTATCTGCTCCTCAGTTCGAGAAAAATTCTAGCTTAATTGCTGTCTTATATTTAATCATACTTGCATCTTGTTACATGTCCCATTTTGGAGTCATTTCCTTTGGCAGTAATCTCACGACCGACCATGAAAACATAATGTAGGTTGGAGCATACGTTAAAACGAACTCCTGAATCAGATAAACGAAACAAAAATGTTATCGGTAAGTCCGTATCTTGGTTGGCGTAATCGCTGTTTCTGACTTTCAGAAACTTCAACACAAAGCTTTAACATTCTTGACGCTGCGCAGGCGGCATCTACATGAAAATGTGACTACTATATCTCACCGCAAAATTAGATTTTATGAAAGCATATAACAATTTGAGGCAATGTGTATAGATTGTTTTACCTTAATAAGCGTAAGACTCTCTCTTACAGACACACACCAACACACACACACACACACGCGCGCGCGTATATAACATGCATGAATACATACAAATGAATGTGTGTAAAGAAATTCTAGATTGCTTGTGTAATGTTTGTTGAACCATTCTTGCGATTCAGCATATTTAGCTTTTTTTTTGTCGCGTTAATTTGTTGTCACAATTTATTGTACCTTTATGCGCGCGTAAACACTTGTATTTCAGGATAGTAACAAATATGTTTTAAATCCTGTTCTTTGTCAACCTTTTCAAACTGTATTTTAAAAGATCCAAAGAAAACTTTACGCTTAACAAAGTTTATTTAGGCCAATAAGCCAACTGTACATCATCCTACAACTGTACATCATCCTACAACTGTACATCATCCTACAACTGTACATCATCCTACAATTGTACATCATCCTACAACTGTACATCATCCTACAACTGTACATCATCCTACAACTGGGAATTTTATTTTCAACAATATGCAACGTTTCTTCAATCGTTTCAAAATTAGTAATGATTTCAGATCTATGTCACATTTTGTCATTTCGTATAGTTGATTCAAAAACATTGTATATATTTAATCAAACTGTGCTTCTTTATATCCAACTTTGTTTCCATAAAGTATTTGTTTCTATTTTTGTCAAGTCGTTGTATTGACCTTGTAAAGTTACCATTATTCTACAGAGGTACGATTGTGTTTAAACTAGTTTTAACCGTTTGACTGCTCTAGCTTTCCAAGTTTCCCACTACACCAAACTTTTGGGAACAACAAAATCTTGCTAAGCCGAAAGTATAAAACATGACCTGCACCAAACCACTAATTTAAGATGAATTTAAATGGCATGTGTATATCTCGCTAGTTTTAATATTATTTTTATATTTGAACTTTCATACATTTTGTTTTCGTTAAAGCATTTTTCAGCACTAAGTTTTTTTAACCGTGCTGTTTGTAATATTCACACTTTAAATGTTATATTTCTAGTTATCAACAACACAGTAAGAAATGAGACTTATATTGGACTTCGGGCCACGGGAGTAAACAGAGAATGGAAATGGTGGAACGGTCAAGCAGCGACTTATTTCAACTGGCTCACCAATAAACCAGATAACTATGGAAACAATGAAAACTGTGTGATGTACAGCCAGTATGGTCTTCAATACGACGACGTTACCTGCGATAAAAAAAATATTCTTTGTTTGTCAGAGGTTCCTATAAGACATGCAGATGATAGTTGTATACACCCTATATAAGAGAAACGTTTTCTATGTATTTGTACCGTGGAAATAAGATTAGAACATAGATGATAATCATATTTTATTACGTTTATTGTAATTCTTGGTAGAAGGATGACATTGAAAGTGTGTTTACTTAACACTTGTGTATCGCTGAAGATACCTGTACTCACGTTTACGTAGGGAATATTAAGTCAGTAAAGATGGTTCATCCTTTCTATTTTTCTCTATAGGTCGTGTTCACACTCGAGTATACAAATAACTAATTGAAATTTACTAGGCTGAATATATTACATCCCATGGAACAAATTGATTTTGCAGCGATAAAAAATGAGAAAATTAATTCATAAGATATTTTTACATGACATGTTGATTGAGACTAATTTCTGTTTTTGGAACTATTTTCTTTCATATACCTCCTTATGCTAACCTCACGTCATTTACCGTCATCCAATACTAAATTCTACTGTTTAAAACCCGCACATGGACCTGCATGGGCTCATGTCCGGAAACACCTGGAAATATAGAAAATAAACTGATTGACTCCTTGGAACCTTGTCATTTAGAGATCACATGTAAGAGATTTATCAGTTGTAGTGGATGCCCTTCTCGCGTGTATAATGATGTTAGTTTTGCCATGTGATATTGTAGGCTCTGTTCGCCAAGCTTTATTTTCTGCTTATAAAATTATGATCATAAATCAACATCAAAACCCTATTCATTTTCAAGTAACAGGTCTTTATTTAAATTATCAAAGAATTGGAATATACTCATGAGAGTCACTTTTATAACATAAAAATTCGGGCAAAAAGTAGGTTTAATTCAACTTTCGGCCAACCTCCTGATTCGGGCATGTAAAATAGACCAGATGCGCCATCCTTCATGTCACAAAAATTTCTAAAAAGGTATCCTTTTTCACCCTGAAATGCGTCCAATGATGATGTTTCAGCTGAGAAAGTTTTGGACTTTTTAAGAGAGTACATTTTTTTTTAAAGAAATCACTTTGTATTTTAAGGATTTTGCACTTTTGTGCCTTTGTCTTTGTGTTGTAATCCATTTTTTGGATGCCTGGAGGTACTTAGCGCTATACATCCAGGATTGTTATGTTCTGCCGTTAAACCCTTTTCATATGTACATGCTTAATTTTTACGACAGAATATCAATATGACGAAACAATTATAGATTGTGTTCATAGAAACCTTTTGGTGCAATATACAATTGTTTTTCTGTTATTTTTGAAAGAAGATTTTGGAATCATAAAAAAAGTTAATAAATACAAAGAAATTTAATATTTCAAGCGAAATCTAAAGCTATTGAGCTCTGTATTAAAATGCATTATTTTTAAGAATATTTTACATACATTTTTATTATCCATATTGTCTATTGCTATATATATATATGCTATAAATATAGAACTATAACCAATGTAAGTATTCTTTTCTTGGATTTTGAAGTGTGACATTTTCATCTGAATGTTTCTAAATTCATATGGGTAGCCTAAATTAATAATGTTGTATATCTATGACAGTTTCAAAATAAGAATGTATATCAACACTGCTGCATTCTCGTGTTAATTAGAGTAAATTTAACTGGTGTAAAGGAAGAAACTAGAGCGAGAATTATCCCGAACAAACAGGCCTGTTCAAACGACAAGTGTAAAAGATTTAATTGGTTGTTGTGTTATTGGATTATCCATGGGGAAAGACACCACAGTGTGATTCAGTCAAATCACTTAAAGATGATACAAAACAAATGTTCAAGTGTTAATATATATATATATATATATATATATATATATATATATATATATATATATATATATATATATATATATACAGCGTCTGTTATCTAGTTTAGTATTGCAAATGATGTTCTAGAACTGCAATGGGAGATTTTGATTATTATCGCATCTCGTCACCAACAAATCTTGCAGTTTGTATTCAGCGTTTGAATTTGTACTTTCGGTGAGCCCAACTCACCCTCATTATCCTCCCCGCGAAGTAAAAGCTCTGTATATTTCTCAGACACTATATTCATTATGCAATAATATGGAAATATAATTTTATGATACAAGTTTATTTAAGAAGGTGATCAAACATAAAGGGCTGACAATAATACAGATTAAAGTCTTCCTGCTTACAAGAGTACAAACACTCGACCATTTCAAACAAGGTTGAACTCATTTTAACGGAAAACACACTGCTTATGACAAACCAATTTTATAGAAAATTCCATATTTAGCAAATGTTTAGTACTCTTCTAAAGGGGATTTCTCACTTTTTTTGCAATCCAGATTTTCTCCATGCATATAATGTCGCTTTATTTGTAAGCTCTTCCCCATGAAATCAGTAATAATCCTTACCGTGACTTTGTATAGTACATTCTGGTTATGAGACAAGTTATAAGTTGATTGAAAGTGACTCGAAGTTGTCGTAGCTTATAATAGGTTTTCACATAATTTGGATATAATTTGATTTAGTATTAAAAATACAATTAGCAGTATCTCACAGTATCTTCATCAAATTTTGACTTTTACGTAACGAATCAGTAATATTTGTGAATTTTGTTTTCAACAAGTTCAAACCAAACTTAATACCAAAAACGAATTGGCAGACAAACGAATAAGCCTTTGAACTGATTTTGACCATCACGTCACAACTATGGCGACTTTGCAGCCCAGAACATAGGCGCTAATGTTTGATTTTAATCAGCCGTATCTTTTAAACGGAGCAGCAGATATGAATATAAATTTGGTATATATTTTCATTCACTTAGTATATTCAATCAAAGTACAAACGAAAATTTATGTCCCTTTTCCTTTAGAACTGCAAGGGCTGATTGGGACAATAAAGACACCTCAAACAACACCAAAGGGTGTCCCTAGTATTGGGCTGAATATATGGCTCATTTAGATCCATCAACGTAGTCAGGCAACAGAATGACCATATTTGCTAACTTAACCAATTTGTCGTCATCGTGACGTCATTTTGAAGCCGGCCAATTATTGTGATCCGTTATACGTTTTAAGTACGTGCTCACACTTCAAGCGTAATTTGGTCACTGATCTATTGTGTGAATTCAAACCGGCATCAGCTTTTTGAAATAAAATAGCAGATTTCAAGAACATAACACGATTACTGTCGTACAAACTATAAAAATAGGCATATTGTCGTGAAGAAACGCTTTTGAAATAACGTTATTATTTTAGATCATATATTTTGTTCCAAATGCCGAAAAGAGAAACTATTAAAAATAATGTATTAACAAACATAACATTGTTGCGTTAAGAATTGTTATGTAATTTATATCAAAAATCGACTCAAAACAAATGTTTGCATATTTAGTGAGATGTTTTTTCACTTATCAGTTCTTCTAGATTCTAATGTAAATATATACATAATCTTATTATTATCCCTTTTTTGTTTGTTTGTTGTAATTACATTATTTGCTTCTAACTTAGACTCTCAATTTATTGCAAACAAATGGACAGACAAAGTATGAGAAAATGCCTACTTTCAATCATTCCTTAATATAACCCCTCTCATCAGATCTGATGTTTCCTTACATAAAGATTTGTACGACAACATCATAATTATGAGTGAAATATAAACATATTCTGTAAATAGATGTATGGTGGAAATTTTGTAACAAATATCTTTATCACCAGGTTGTTTTTTTGTTTTTTGTTTCCTTTTATGATGGTGGGGGGAGGTTTGTTGGGAGAACATTTGCATTGTAAAAAAAAATTTCTTTTTTGTAATAGAAAAAAACGTTAAACTCATTAAATTGCAATCCTGAACAAATTAGTTTTTATTGTTTATCTTTTTTTTTATTGTTATTGTCTTTTTGAATTCTGTCTTTTGTTTTCCTCTTCTGACCTTGAAAACCTTGTGGCTTAGGAATATTCTCCCGTTTTATCCACCCTTTTTAGCATCATAGAAATTCCAACAGCCCTTTCGTCGATCTATTTTCCTGAATGAAAAAATCTAGATAAGATGATAATCTTCAAATTAAAGAGTTGAGTAAAAACAGCACACCTCTACTTCACCTGACCCCTATTTTTAAACTTGCGAAACATATGCAATAGGTTAAAAGTCTGCCCCCTACAACCCCTATATGCCATAATGTTTTCAGATATTTTGATATAAAACTTTCCTTCTTTTAAAAAATTCTTTTTGTTTCAAATGAACTTAAATGCACGTTACGTTTGGCAGATCCCGTTAAAATAAAGAGTACCACAAAAAGGTAAGATGTATTTGATTTTGTAGGTCAGCAAACACATGTCATATTTTTAAAACCACGAATCTGATATTTGCCCACAGCTTTTTTTTTCAAGGTTCGATATGTGACAGTTTCTCATAAAGCCCCTTCTATGATCGATCAGAATAGTAGAAAAGGTAATCCTCTCTCAGAATTCAAGAGTACACCTTCTTTTGGTATGGCATTTTTATAGATGGAAAATATATACACTTTGCGGCATTTCAGAGAGAGAGAGAGAGAGAGAGAGAGAGAGAGAGAGAGTTCACCCGAAAATATGAGTCGGTGCTACTTAACTGAGTCCGGGTCATGACATGCCTAAATTATGGTAGGTCATTTTCAAAAGTGACGTCCATGTGGCATTGGTATGATCATTTATTTAAATAAGGACGGAATTGTCAATAATGATTGCCATGTATTTATTACACTTCCAATGGTAATATCAGCCTTCCCAGCCCATTTATTACACTTCCAATGGTAATATCAGCCTTCCCAGCCAATTTATTACACTTCCAATGGTAATATCAACCTTCCCACCCCATTTATTACACTTCCAATGGTAATATCAGCCTTCCCACCCCATTTATTACACATCCAATGGTAATATCAGCCTTCCCACTCCATTTATTACACTTCCAATGGTAATATCAGCCTTCCCACCCCATTTATTACACATCCAATGGTAATATCAGCCTTCCCACCCCATTTATTACACTTCCAATGGTAATATCAGTCTTCCCACCCCATTTATTACACTTCAAATGGTAATATGAGTCTTCCCATGCCATTTATTACACTTCCAAGGGTAATATCAGCCTTCCCACCCCATTTATTACACTTCCAATGGTAATATCAGCCTTCCCACCCCATTTATCACACTTCCAATGGTAATATCAACCTTCCCACCCCATTGATTACACTTCCAATGACAATATCAGTCTTCCCACCCCATTTTATTATACTTCCAATGGTAATATCAGTCTTCCCACCCCATTTATCATCATGACTAGCTCTTCATATCGAGCGAAAAATTGCCTGTAGCTGTAAATAATGAACTGTTGCATCTTCTCAAAAATGGTTTGTTTGTGCCTTCACATTCATCAATAACATTGACCAGAAAACCGAAGATACGGTAATGAATTGCTTGTCTATTTATTTTTTAGCTCAGCGTGATGTACACATCAATGAAGCAGATTTCCTAAGGTTTTGGCCCGACAACTCCAAAGGCTCTCAACCCATCTCTCTCTCTCTCTCTCTCTCTCTCTCTCTCTCTCTCTCTCTCTCTCTCTCTCTCTCTCTCTCTCATGCACAGACACGAACACAACATATACACTCTGAGCTAAAAACAATCTCTTTTAAACGCAGAAATATTAGAAAAATATATTAAGAGAGTTTGTACTGAGTGTCCGTGATTCTGCAAAATTTTCAGGTGTCCGGATTCCGATTTATCACAGCAAAATGTATTGCCCTTAGTACTCGTTCAATAAGATGTATTGACTGATGTGGAGCTTGCATATTCAATCTCAAGGCCATCCCGTTTATATCCTCCAAAATTCTACGGAAACCCATACGCCACTGGCCCAGCGTTTTTTCATATATTTTGAAAACCACTGACTCGGCGTTTTTTATTCATTTTTGACTACTGCTGGCCTAGCGTTTTTCATACAGTTTTGAGTATCACTGGCTCAGCTGGTTTTATCATGTTTGAGGACCAATGAACAATGCCTAGAGTCTAGGCCAAACGGACAAATATTTTACCCTGAAGTCTAGACCCAGAGGCCTACTCTTTTGACCCATTTGATTCTCTTTTCCTTTTTTTCTTTTTTTTTTGTTGACCGATTTTTGAAACATTTTCACAGAAATTTCAAACTTTTTGTATCAACAGCCTCAAAATTCGGCCCTAAAACGTAAGCCATTCCAATTTCCATCCTCGTAATTTGTTATTAGAAACCACAAGCCACTATTATCCAAAAGACACCGGCCCTGCCAAGAAATTATTAATCATTTTATAGACAAAGACCATGATGCAATGACACTAATACGGTATGCATATTAATAACTTCAAGGTCATTCTACAGGTAATAGCTATTCGACGGGGCTGTTATTTGTAGAACACGCTTAAATAAATGTCCCCCATTTTTACACTGCTAAACATAGAAGTTGTCTACTCAATAAATTAATGGGCATATTTCGTCTCTCTCCTTGGGATATACATATAGAACTTCTCAAAGCATTTTCGGAACTAACATCAGATGAAGTAAAATAGGCCCAGATGCCTAAAGCAATATAATATCAACCTATCTGTCTACTTGCATGTGTGTATAGTAACAAAACATCTAGCTTGTATAAAGAATGATGACAGTACTGTTTCACAGGACTTTTAATCAGACTTCGCTGGGACTTGGAGCATAGAAGATGTCGACTCCTCTTTAATCTGTATGTCTATCTGTTTGTCTCCATAATAAATATTCTGGTACATTTTTTATAAATAAAATCTATGCAATTGTTAGCTTTTACCTAATATTTGGTTGTGGTAGTCAATTTCATGGACATTTATATCTAATTCTCATTAGTTACTTCCTTGACTAAATATATTTATGTACTAGTATGGTATGCAAATTTACCTACACCTTAAACTTGATCACTTAGTATTGTATAGGTTTATATATCAATCGATCATCTGTATAAAATAGCTGTGGGAAGGACTGAATGAATTAGTAAACAACTTGTTGGGAATTTGTTGTGAATAGTTAGGGTGTACGGCCTAACTTCCAACGTAAACATGGTCACAAAAACCACAGGAAGTTGAAAAGGCTACCGATGTAACAGAATGAAACCGCTTGGGATTGGATCTAGCGAAGACACTAAACACAATCACGTGCATGAGTGTTCATTTAAAATGCAAATTAATGATGACTGAATCTATAACACCCTATCTCACACCCTGAGTTCCACCTTTCATAAACTGAACTATAACAACTGAAAACCATACCCTATTCATGCGCACAAATTATTAGGGTTACGACTAAACATGCAATAACTAAGCCGAGTAAAATATGAGCCACGTTTAAGTTCTTTCATAAGAACGACCGTATTTTTATTATTATAATAACCACGTTCGTATATGAATATGTCTACGACAAGAATAATTGTACTGGACTCCAAAGCTTCTCATCGTTTAAACTCCAAAGTTTCTCATCGTTTAATGCGTACAGCATAATTGAATTCACCTTGTCTGCCCAGCTACAAAATGTCTAAAATGAAACAGACTATATTCTATCTGATAGCGTGGCGTTATGTGACATAGGTCTAACTTAGTAGAAATTTAGAATAAATTTCAAAGCTTTGAATATAATAAATAATTTCATCACATGTGACGGATAGCAAGAAAGAATAAAGTATTAGATTTCACATACCTCTACAGCTGAAGATAACTTCCATAAAGGGGACAGCATCCTGACAAAATTCATCTGCATTATGACGACATTTAGAAAAATATGCCTATAATTACTATTATCGTGGTCAAATCCACGGTCAGAGAACTCGGATAAACGGGCCTCCCACTGCCGGCGCGTTGTGAATGCTTCAGCGAGTGAACAGAATTATTTCGAAATGGCCAAGGCTAAAACCCACTAACCGCGGGTAACGTTGTACGCACCAACGAAACCCATCTATATTTTTGTTAATATATAATACAAAGGTACTTTTCGTGCAAACAATTTCGTGGCTAAGGGTAATCCCGCCTCTGGAGTCATTCATACTAGCGAGTGAGTGACGGCAGTAGCCGTCCCGCTATATGTTCCTTATCTGCTAAGGAACTGAAATATTTAGCAGCGTTAGCAGTACAAGACTGGGATTTTGCAAACATTTTGTAAAAATCTATTGTGTGTGTGTGCGTTTGTGTGTGTGTGTGTGTGTGTGTGTGTGTGTGTAGGTGAGGTGGCAAAAGCTTAAAATAATTTACTATAAAGCTTATTTAAAAAAATATTATTAATTCTTTATTTTTGCCACGTTAACAGGCTTAACCGTCTTCTATGTAATTAAATGACAGAGAAGTCTATTTACACTAGACAAGAACAGTATATCAGTTCTCTATATTATTCCAGTTGCATTCATAAATATTGATCAATTGTGGGGGAAAATTAAACTCGATACAAATATGTAAGGACAAAGACGAAAACACATTCTGACCTTAGAGGTTGGTTGACTAGTCTACTTGCTAATTACATAAGGAGACTGGTTTAGAAAAGTATATGTAAGCCACGCAGATGACCAGTACCAGGCAGATATAGTTGTTTTACAAGGATTTCAAAATTTTAATAATGGTTAAAGATATATTTTGACAGTGATAGATGTCTTCTCAAAATACACCTGGGATAAAAAATAAAAACAAAACAGGAGGTCTATAAGGACCGACAACCAAAATTTTTAAAAAGTTCAAGGAAGTAAAGTAATTTCATAACCAAAGTGTCACAGTATTTTTTAAGAAAGAAAATATTGAATACTTGAAGAAAGTAGTAAAATATAAATGTAAAAAAATTGCTTGATGCAAAAATACCAAAATCCGAAAGAAGGAAATTACAACCTCTTTTAATTCGTGCTCCAAACAAGAAATAAATGCAACGAATTGTTCATGAAACTAAAAAAAAATTCTTACATTAAAGATACAGAACTCGTTTAATAAACGCTTAAATGAATATAGATATTTTACCTGAAAGAGTAAAAAGTCATCAATAGCAATTAATGGATGAATTGTTTATTTTTAAACAAGTTGAACCATACCTGTTAAAAACAATAAGTAGTAAAACAGAGATTTAGGCTCAGTAAAAGTAAATGTTGATTCATGTAATAATATCGGAATAGTAGATTAAACTACTTCACGTTTTGTAGATTGGTATAAAAGAATACAAGCTAAACAAATAATGAACATACGCGAATTAGACAGTAAAGATCAAGAAATGTTGAATGACCTACATACACAATTTGGATAGGAGAGAGATGCAGATACAATTTTTATTCGGCAGTGGGAGACGAAAAACAAACTTTGTAACTTTAATTGTGGACAGATTTATAATATTTGGAGGAAATTCATAAATAGATTTACCAAAATGGATACTAAAATATAACAACCTGCCTTAATATACAAAATAAAGACAAAAGATTTATTTAAGCAAGAGAATCAAGTATAAACCCACCTAGCAATAATGAGTATACGCCCCAAAAGTATAACCTTAATAAGTATAAACATTTGTTTAATAAATGTCCAATAAATATACAAGATATGAAAGAATTCGAAACTGAATTTAGTATATCTGTAAATGTATATAAAGCAATAGATGAGTAAGAGGCTACGACTGCTTCGCACAAATATATAATATCAGTTAGAATATTAGAAAGAGAAAGGGACAGTCATGTACATATGTTATTAATATATAGCAAATATAATTATCATTATTGTGGAATAAAGAATGTTTCCAGGTTGGTATTATCTCAATTTAACAAAAAGGACGATAGTAAACACTTGTGCAATAAGTGGCATAACTTTTTTATTCTGAACTATAATTAGCAGAACACAATATATAATGCAATTAAACACAATATACATAATGTCAGAAAATGGTTATGTCAGTACATTTTAAAACTACTAAAATCAACTAAAGGTTTATTTTGTTCTATATTGTGATTTTGAAAGTATTATTGAACCAATAAGATTGCAAGCAGGACTGAATTACGTCATGGACAATAAAAACAGCAAAGCACACACCATCAGGATTGTGTCTTTACCTAAAATATTTTAATCAAATTCACAAGAAATATGAGCCTATAGTTTTACATACTGTGAAACTAAAGTTTAAGAATATTTGCGATCGATTTCAGAAACTGTTTACGAGGAGCTAAGACCCAAAAACACTGCCCAAATTATATTCACTAATAAAGATAAACAAACGTGTTATAATCCCAATGTCATACCTGCGAAAAGGAAATTACTAACGAAGCAGACCCACCTACGCCCACGTCTACTGAGGTATAGACCAAGTTCATTATGAAGTGCACGATGATGGTGATGAAGAGATTACTAACGAAGTAGGACAGGAAGGCACGCCAGGGCTGTCCTTTGCTAAGATTATTTTAGTTCAGGACTCTTTAACGGACTCTTCCGCGGACGGGACAGCTTCTCCCCCGGAAACTACAAAGTAAGAGATCCTGTTCACCTAACTGGAAAATATAGAGGTCCTGCGGTTCTTAAGATGTAATTTAATTATAAATATCCAAATTATATTCCACTATATATTCATAATTTATATCGATGCAACGCTCAAATGATTGTCAAGGCATTAGTAAACAAAAACGAATAAAATCAAGAAGTATTAATAATACAAGGATGATGAAAAATATATTCCACATAGTAAGAATGGTATAGTAGATATGAAGAGAAGAAAACGGCCAAAGAGGTCTCATTAAAAGAATTGCAAGATTTCTGAATAGTTGTCCGTTTGTGGGTCCATCAGTAGGTAACTTGCTAAAAATATAAACGATGATAAATTTACAGAAACGATTTACAAATTTAGCTTATCCACGAAAGACGGCAAAAGCCTGTTCAAGAGGCAAAGACAGAAGAATGGAATCCAATATTTTGAGAAAAGATATTTATACATTCGAATACATGAATGCATTTGAAAGATTTAAGGAATCTGAAGTATCACCAATATAAAAATTCTATTCAAAGCTAACTGAAGCAGGAATCAACGGGGAGGATTATTAATAAGTTAAAGAAGCTACGAAGCATTTTAAATTAAATTATCTTGGTGATCTTCATCACAACTACGTAAAGAAAGATTCTTTAATATTATGTGATAGTTTTTAAGAATTCCGATCTGTGTGTATGAATAACTACAAAAAAACTTGATCCTGCACATTATTCTAGCGTACCAGGATTAGCTCACACGATGGTAGTGTGGAAATAACAAAGATAGAATTTGAATTGCTAATAGATTATGATATGTTTTTCATAATTTCGTATGGATTTAGAGGAGGTAAAAATACAATACCTAATAATTATGCCTAAGTCATCAGCATGATATGGACGGCAGATCCTACTTACGTGACAGCGAAGACAACAAAGATATTTTACGTGATGGTGAAGGCCAAACAAGAAATTATGAAGAATATGATACATCAAGGTCAAAAGGTCAAGGTCATATAGTGTATATATATATATATATATATATATATATATATATATATATATATATATATATATATATATATAATACACCCACAATTTGTATGACTGGGCTATGTGTCAACCAATGTCTGTATGAAACTTTAAATGGGCAGACAAAAACCTAATACAGCGAATGGAAGAATATATAATGTCTTGGATTGACGATTGTAAACTGGGGCAATTTTATAAGTAGATTTAGAAATACCAACACATTTGCACGACTATTTTAAAGATTATTTCTTTGCACCAGAAAAAAACTAATTTCTAATAAGGATGATTTATCTCCATTAGAAAATAAATTAATAGATGATAAATGGGGTTCAAAAACTTCTGAAGCAATAATATTATTCATGTTCAAATACAATGTTATATGGGATATGTTATTCACGAATGTAATTTGAGATATATCTGGATTAAAATTTAAGAGCCATTGACTGGACCATTATTCTGTTTCAGTACAATAAGCGGATGAATAATGCAGAGATGAATCATCTGGAAAGAAGCGCGTGAGTAAAAAAGAGCCAATAACTTTTTTACTTTTTATATATTTTGTAATTCATTCATTGTACTTTCAGAAGCTTGTATTGCCTACTCTTGCAAAGAAATGTTTCCCTATTGTAATAACTGCTAAAAATAGTGTACTTTGGACTAATTCAAATTGATTTTTCAAGCACATAGGAACGCCAACTTTTGTCAGCTGTGTGCTTAAATCATATACAATTTCCACAAGTACAATATGTAAAGAAATTTCAGCCACGATACGGGAAAATAGCATAGAGGTATGTGCATGTTGCAAATTCAAACAACTTCATCTTACACCTGTCACTCTCTCAGAAATACATAATATCTGTAGAGCGCCTCCAAAAAGACCACATGTGTATTATTATTATTATGTGATTTAATTTTGGGTGTATAGCTGGAACATTTAAGTCGCAAGCATCTAAACAGTCATAGTAATCTCAGCATATGGGAAGAAAAGAAAAACAATGTTCCTAAGACCCATGGAAATACGATTTTCTTCCCCTAGGATACATGCAAATCAGACATTCTTATACGTGTGTAATAACGATGGATTATTACATGAGTATTAGAAATATTGGACCCGAGGTCATGTGGCACAGGATGCCCGAGCTTGCTCGGGCATTCTACCCCACATGAACTAGGGCCCAATATTTTTTTTTAAATACTCAGTCAATAACTTATTTATTATATAATTAAAAACAATCAAATTATTCGTTCTGTTATGATATGGTAATTATACATTTGAAACAAAATAAAAATATGTCAACTTTTTATTGAACATTTTCCGCGTCGTTCAATTAAAGAATGAAACCTGAACACCGCGCAGTACTATTCGCTACTTCACTGCTATGGATGCGCGCGCGTACATGGGGTGATTCTATTGCACACTGATTGAAACTACGTTTGTTGAAGAGGATAGTATGTCAAGTAGTCAAAGAAACACAACCAAATATTGATATTAGGAAAACATGACGCAATACATAATTGAAGTTATCATTACTAAAAGATGAGCCAGAAAAATTAAGTCTAATGTTACAGTATAGTTGGGATTATCTTCGTAATGCTGTCATAGTGGCAGGTAAATTTGAAAGTGCAGTGTGCGTCATGATTGTTGCCAGGGTATTGTGATCCATCGGTTCTTGGATAATACCTCAATAAGAGGATATAGATTCATTTTGGAGTAGCTTGTGTTTCATTAAATTTCGAGTGAAGGATAAAACAATGCCATTCACAGTGGATTCAACTGCATTGTCAACATGAAAGGGAAGTTCTTCACTGATACATTGGAACATTGTATGAAAGGTCAGTTTTATGACGTGGTCAGGGTTCAGTTTTATGACGTGGTCAACGTTCCACGTTTCCGTCGCCATTTGTATTTGGCCGTTGTCAGAAGTAGTTCATCAAATGCGGGTACGTGTTTACGATATAAAGAAGCGATGAATAATTTTACTTAACTACAGTCAATACCTTTGAGTATTGACCCGCAGAAACAACGTTAAACTTATTGGACTATTTATGAAGTATATAATATGTATAGGGTATTAACTGAGTATTGAAAAATATTGAACCCGAGTGTCGTGTAGCCAAAGAAACACAACTAAATATTAATATTAGAAAAATATTCCGCAAAACATCAATGAAAATTAAAGACACCATTTTGAAAAGATGAGCCAGAAAAAATAAGTCTGAATCAACAATATCGTTGCAATTGGACGGTAAATTTGAAAGTGAAGTGTGAGTCATAATTGTTGCCAGGGTATATTGGTCCATTGGTCTTGGATACTACCTCAAAAAGGATATAGATCCATTTTGGAGTCGATTGTGTTTCAATTAATTCCGAGTGAAGGATAAACCAATGCCGCTCACAGTAAAAACAAGTGCACTGTTTACGTGAGAGTTGTTGACTAATACATTGTATCAAACGTTAGACTGATACTCTCTCTCGTACTGAAAGCAGTAACCAGCAGTTCACTTTCAATATGTTTGTAAATTGTGTTTATTTTAAATTTTGTTCCTTGCAATTTTAATCTTTGGATGTATTGAGATTTTCTTTATTTTATTTGTACAATAGATATTTTTATTTGGATGAGAGCTAGATCTACTGATTCTTCACCACAAGTGTCCGGTATACAGGGTTACAGCCTTTGTCGGCATCTGGTGGCCATCAGATTTATGACGTGATCAGCATTTCATATCTCCGTCGCCATTTTTTTTCGTTTATTGAATGCCGGCACGTGTTAACCATATAAAGAAGAGGTGAATATTTTTACTTAACAACGGTCAATACCGCTGGATATTGACCAACAGCAACAACGTTAAACTTACAGGACTTTTTATGAAGTATGTAATAAAAAAAATATGACATGGGTTTATGAGCTTCAATAAAATAACAGTAAGAATACTGATTCTAAGTAGAATCTATCTATCTATCCAATTGTCTGCTTGTCTGTCTTTCTACCTTTATGCATATCTCTGTATTGTTATGTATGATGTTTACATACTTAACTTTTGTTTATGGTTGTAAGTTGTATGGCTATTTGAAAATACATACTTAACGTCTCTCCATGCTTGTAAGTTGTGACATGTGTCAGGTAGGCCAGTATTTTCATAGGCATTTTTCAATTAGACTTTTGTGACATATGTCAGGTAGGCCAGTATTTTCCATTAGAATTACTCATATTATGTTGTGGCATAGGTCATGTTGCAGATATACTGCAGATCTTGTCACACTTATCAAATGGTAGGAAAACCCAATCAGAAGATGCCTAAGGCGCAACGTATTCCTGCATTTGACGAACCATTTAGCAGAATAATGGTGGACTGTGTCGGTCCCTTACCTAAGGGGAAGGCAGGGAACCAATACTTGTTGACCATCGAGTGTGCGTCTACAAGATTACCAGAGGCAATTCCTCTGAGAAATATCAAAACTAAAACCAGTCTAAAAGCTTTCGAGTTTTTTTTACACTCGTTTGCCTTTTTAAATCTGTCCAGTCTGATCAAGTGTCCAATTCTATGTCTGGAGTTTTCCACAAGTTATGCATGAATTAGGCATACAACAGTTTCAATTTTCTGCCTATCACCCTGAAATTCAGGGGGTTTGGAAATATTTCATCAAATTGTGAAGAATATGATTCGGTCATATTGCTTTGAGACAGGAAAGGGTTCAGATGAGGGTGTTCATTTGTTGTTTGGTGTTGGGGAATCAGTTCAGGAATCATTGCCTTTCAGTCCTTTTAAACTGGTTTTTGTTCATACTGTCTGTGGACCATGAAGTAATTAAAAACGAAACTTCTTTCAAATTAAGATTCAGAGATTACTTTTTTTTATCTATGTCTCCGAATTCAAATATAATTTGTCAGAGGCTTGTGAAGTAGCAAGAACTAATCTTCACTCTACTCAATCAAAAATCAAATTTTCGTATGATAAAAATACACAGGAAAGGAGATTTTAGCTTGGTGAGAAAGTTCTGTCTCTCTTTCCCATACCTCAAAATCCTCATCGGACTAGATGTTATGGTCTTTATATAGTTGAAAAAAAAGTAAATGACTTAAATTTTGGCATTTATACTCATGGGAGGCGGATATAGAAACAACTTTGTCGCATTAATATGTTAAAGGAGTATTTAGCAGAGACAGCCCAGTTAATTATTCAATCAATCTAGTTGTACCTGTCCCACACAGTGCGGATGTAAATGATGGAATATAAGCTGACTGTAGTGACTCTGGTTTAAAAAAAAAATTAGGAATTCATAAATATTAAACAATCTGGACCAGAAATTCTCACATCTACAACAAAAGGAAAGAAGTGAACTAAAACAGTTATTACATTAATATGAGCACTTGTTTCCTGATATTCCTACACGAACTAATAAAATGTATTATGACGTTGACATTGTAGATTCTACACCTGTGAAACAGCATCTTTATAGGATGAATCCTCTCACACAGGAATATTTGAAAAAGGAAATTCAATATTTACTGGAGAATGACTTTATAGAACCAAGTAAATGTAACTGGAGTTCACAATGTACTCTTGTTTCTAAGCCAAATAATATATTCCGCATGTGTACTGACTATAGAAAAGTCAACAGTGTCACCAAAACAGATTCATTTCCAATGCGATTAACGGATTATTGCATTGATAAAATTGGAAATGAGAAATATGTCACCAAGTTTGACCCTTTACACGGATTCTGCCAAATTCAACTCACGGAAAGAGCAAAAGAAATTTCAACATTTGTAACTCCAGATGGGTTTTATCAATATAAAGTGATGCCTTTTGGTATGCATTATATTTTCCGGGAAAAATCAGCGTCTTATGAACATGATAACATCTGGTCTACATAAATGTAACTCGTACATCGATGACGTAATCATCTACAGCGACACTTGGGAAAATCACTTGGAAACAATTTGGAAATTCTTCGATCCATTCAGTGATGCAAATCTGACGATTAAAGTAAGCAAAAGTGAGTTTTGCATTGCTTGTGTCACATTTTTAGGACATATTGTGGGACAAGGTCAAGTTAAACCTATAGAAGCTAAGGTCAAAGCTATCTCTGAATTTCAAGTACCAATTTGTAAAAAGCAACTGATGCGATTTCTAGGTATGGCTGAATATTATCGGATATTTTGTTCAAATTTTTCCAAAATTGCTGAACCTTTGACAAGTTTATTGAGTAAGAAAACCAAATTTCATTGGTCTGACAAGGGTCAGGAATCTTTTGACAAGTTAAAGGCCATGCTTAAGAATGCACTAGTTCTTTCTGCACCAAATTTCAGCCAATCATTTAAATTATCTGTTGATGCAAGTGATGTGGGGGTTGGTGGAGTATTGATTCAGTGATGCAAATCTGACGATTAAAGTAAGCAAAAGGGAGTTTTGCCATGCTTGTGTCACATTTTTAGGACATATTGTGGGGCAAGGTCAAGTAAAACCTGTAGAAACTAAGGTCAAGGCTATATCTGAATTCCCTGTGCCTGTTTGCAAAAAGTAACTGATGCGATTCTTAGGTATTACTGGATATCAGAAATTTTTTTAACATTTGTTCATAATTGACGAACCTTTGACAAATTTGTTTAATACGAAATCCAAGTTTCATTGGTCTGACCAGTGTCAGGAACCCTTCGATAAATTAAAGGCTATACTTAAGAATGCTCCAGTTCTTTCTGCACCAAATTTTAGCCAATTATTCAAAATGACTGTTGATGCAAGTGATGTATGGGCTAGTGTAGTATTGATTCAGGAAGACACATATTTTGTGGATCATCCTGTGTGCTATTTTTCTAAAAGACTAAACAAGCACCAGAAAAATTATTCCACAATTGAGAAGGAATGTCTGGCTTTGATATTGGTTTTACAACATTTTGAAGTGTATGCTACCTGGGCTCTTTCTCCAGTTATTGTGTTCAGTGATCACAATTACCTTCATTAACAAAATGAAAGATACAAATCGAAGAGTGTTGAGATGGAGTTTAATGCTGCAAGAATACAACCTTGACATTAGACACATCAGGTGAAAAGATAATGTGATTGCAGATGCACTATCCCTTGTCTATAAGTACTTTATTGCTTTATTTTGTGTATATTTTGTGTAATTCAGCTGAATATCATTATAAGACATCTTGCTAAGTAATTTTTATTATTATAGTATCAGATGCATATTTAAAAGATAGCTTAATTGCATAAATCTTTCTTTTTCTTTATGAGGGGAGGTGTTATGTATGATGTTTACATACTTAACTTTTATTTATGATTGTAAGTTGTATGGTTATTTGAAAATACATACTTAACTTTTGTCCACGCTTATAAATTGTGACATGTGTCAGTTAGGCCAGAATTTTCATAGGCATTTCGCAATTAGAAATTTGTGACATGTCAGGTAGGCCAGTATTTGTCCATTGGGATTACTCATATTATTTTGTGACATAGGTCATGTTGGCATGTATATATATTATATTTAAATTTTGGTAAACAAATTCATTTCCGTTCTAGAACTCCGGTTCTAAAGACCAGTCTATAAGGAATCATTAGTATTACAGTTGTGCTGTTGAAATCAGAAATAATTTGAGAGAAATTATTTATTTAAAATATTCATTGGAATTACTAAAGTGCTCATTGATTTTTGGATTAATACACGATTTCCGGGATTTAAGTGAACTCATTCAAATACATTATGGATTACATCTTTGTGGTACATCAGGACATTCAAGGCTATTGTAATTCATTCTGAACATTACATTATTTTGGTCGTGTGATTAGGACATTTAGGATTATTTGGAATTAAACTCACAAATTGTAAGTGTCTTTTGAATTTTCACTTTATTTGTCTGGAAATAAATTGCTTGTTGATTTTACTTGATTTTGTTGGTTTCAATTTATTTCTTAAGACCTAGAGTCGTAACAGTATGAACTCATATCTGTTCATCTGTATGCATGTATGTATGCATGGTTGTATGTCTGTGCAGTAAAATAAGTTTAGTGTGATGTTTTTTGTTTGTTTTTCGTTGGTTTTAACGGCAACTATTGTCTTGCCTCTAAAGTGCACCCTGATCGTTCAGCTTATTTAGTTTTTTTTTTTTGAAACCCCATTATTGCCGGCACAAAAATAGCAGGTGTCCCAGATGATTATTTAAGTTCCTGATTGGGTCTAATGTACTTTTTGAGGTATAAACAGGTTTTAAGCTACGTACAAATTGTCGTAATGATACTGGGAAAGTGTAAGCACATGATCTGCACATATTTTGCCAAAGTCTCGAATTAACTGCGGTGGACTGTGTACAGTTTCACTGATGCGCTGACCATTTCCTCACTTCGTTTACACGTACCTGCTAGTGTATTTGCGTAGCAAGGTGTGCTCCTGTAATATTCACATTCAAAAATTATATTTTAATAATATTCAAGACTTTCTGAACGTTTTTTTTTTTCTTTTTTTTTTGTGATTGATGTAGATATAATAACAATGGATTCAAGTACAAACTAGATTAGGCAACGATTTTGCATATCTTCATTCGTTGTTTTCTTTTGGAAAGATACCCTCACCCACTTGTTTTTCTTTTATTCTGTGCTTGCACGCAAGGGGAAATATGACAACAGAAGTTCATAGTTCACAAGTGAATGTGTGTGTTTGTGCTGTGCAGATTGTTTTTCTTGCGTGTTTCCTACAAAACCAGGAGCATAATGCAGTTAGTTGCGTAACTGTAGAGTTATCGTAGTCAGCAGGAAGTTTAAGTACATGTATAAGCGATTTTCAAGTAAGCCTAATAGGAGATAGGAAGCATAAACGATGCACACTGAATTGAAACAACAGGTCTGTGACGCTCGTCTATCTGCTGCTCTCTACAGGCAGGAGCTATTCAAGTCAATCCAGGCCCTGTGATATACACATCTTGTATCTGTTGTAAATATGTTAGATTTTTTTAAATTCATACAATGTGACGGTTGCAACACCTGGTATCATAATAAATTTGCCAATATAAGCCCAGAGACATAGCATTCTTAAGTTGGATCTGTACCAAGTGTGTATTGAAAAATTCTTCATCAAGCTAATGCTTTGATAATCTAAAGTAACACATAAGATTTGGTTGCTATCAAACTGTTCTCAATCTGTATTTTTCAATTAAAGAAACGATACACCAAATCGCTACACATCAACTCCTTGTAAACCACAGGGTAGATTACTGCTAGCATTCGCACTAAATGACTTTAAGCGTGCAGTCATACAAAATAGTGCGCTGAATGAACCAGATTCATCGTACTTGGGTGCTGACCATAATAAAAATGTGTCGGCAAAGACCATTTCCAGTAATAATTCACTCTCTAAACAGGTTACAACCACACAAAATTGCTCCATTTGTTTAATTATAAACTTTCAAAATATTAAAAACAAAACTACTGAATTTTATAATATAATTTACAAATATGTTACCTGATGAGAACACTGGAACTGAAACACACCTGGATCATTTGTATCAAGATGCAGGCATCCTCCCAGATGGCATCCCATGCGAAAACCAGTACAACGTATTTCGTAATGATAGAAAGTAATTTGATGATAAAGGAGGTGATAGGGTCTAAATTATGGTGAAAGTTGAGATATGGACACTGTTTGTGAACTAAATTGGGCTCACGTAAGACTAACAGAGAAGGATATTATATTAATAAGAACATATTATCGGGAAACAATGTCCTCAGTAGATCCTCTGAATCAGATGAATGCATCTCTACCCAAAAATCAAGTCGATTCCAAAATCACAGAATGTCAAGGTTATCTTAGAGGGATATTACATTATCGCTGATATAGGCTGGGACATAGGCAGGGCAATCCCTGGAGCTATAGATAAATATATAAGTTACATTGTGAGCGAATGACAAATAAATATTATTAAATGTTACAACATTTAGCAGATAACTCAATTACCGACAAGACAGAAATGAATATTTTTTAGAATCATTATACTTGTCCCCCTCTCCTCAGCTCTCAAATAGGCCGTAGTGACAATGATAGTCTTGCATTAAACACCTTCTCCGACCAAAAATCAATTGAAAACAACCCCGAACTGTGTTTAAATACAAGAAGGCAAACTGGAAAGCATCAGGAAGGATTTGTCTGACTTCAAAAACGGCTATCTCTCTTCTCTGAAATAAACGTAATGTCGAGATCAAATTGATCAAGTTTGAAAGAAGCAATATTTAAAAGCACAGTGGACCAATAAAGACAATCAAATGGAAACCTGTCACTCTTGGGTGACCAAAAAAGATAACAAATTATTAGAAAGCAGAACAGAATGTACAAAAAATGTTAGAAATTCAAAGCAGAAAAGGACAGAAAAAAAGTTCGTGATTATAGACGCAAAGTAAGACACATACTTCATACATAGTACTACAATTAATTGAACAAGCTATTAGATTCAGAGAAAGACAATGACACTACAAGATTTTGGAAATACATCAAGTCACGCAAGCAGGATACTATATGTATTTCCACTCAGACTATGGGCGACAAAGCAGCAGAAACATCGCAAGAAAACGCAGATATGTATAGCAGACATATTCCATGGTAGTTGACAACCAACAACCGAGATAACACATCTAACAGTAACCAATGCCTGAATAATACCTTGACTGTAGACAATTCGGACACAATCCAAAAAATATATAGACACAAGTATTCAGGTGAGAATTAAAGTCTTTAGTGCTACGTACAACATCTTACTTGTCTTCACAGCATACTAGTAATTTTGTGACTACTAAATTAATGAAGACGATCAATATGAATAGGTGTAAATTCCTATTGTTTATACATTAGCCTGTTAATTTTGATTTTGGCAATATTAATGTTATGAAGAAAGAAAATAAATATTTATTTCATAGCTTTTATTTCTGTGTTTCTAATTGTTGGTGGGTTTAATATATCTCAATCCTTAAGATTCACACAAAACAATTGAAATTGCATGTTAAAATATAAGATTTGTATTTTAGACAAATTAGAAGTCTCAAAATAAAGCTGTAAGAAAAACATCATTTTGGACAAAGTTTGCATTCATTATATTTAATTAAAAAAAGATCCACAAAATATCAGAACCAGTATTAAATCTATTTCACCAGTACATTTGTTCTTATGTTTTGCCTTCTAAATAAGTAATGCTTACAAAGACTTAACGGATTGACTACAATGTAAGCAGCCTCTTGTCCATAGGTTTACACAATGGTCCATTGAAAGTTGCATTTGGTGGGACGTGGCCTATTGGTCAAATCGTCCTTCCTAATCACTGGTGATGATAGAGCTTTTAAAGAGATAGTTTTCGAGACATTTGTTTCGCAGATTGTGAGGACATCCATATTCCCAAACTTGTGAGGAAAACGGAGTGTGAAAATATTCCATGTGATTTGTAAAAGACTCAGAGAGAGTTTTAGAGACGTTCCTGTTCTGACGGCTTACGATGACATATGAGTTTGAGATGCATTGTTGTTCATATTATGCAGAACTAAGAGTTTTTTTAGACACTTATCCTGCAATTAAATAGGACTACTCAGTTTGAATTATATTTCGGTTTATATTCGCCAGATGTGAATTTAAAGAGAGTTTGTGGAACATTTATATTACCATATGTGAGGACATGCCTGTCCCACGAGCTTGTGAAGACAACTGAGTAACTCAATGACAAACATTGACGATGGTATATATTATACAGAAGACTTCAAATGTAACCGAATTTGACCGGTATTATCCCTGTATCAAAGGCTCTCAATTGTACAGATGATGCCAATCTCTTCCACCAAAAATGATCTCTGATGCTGTAAAATATAACAATTTGAAGCAACTTCCTATATTTAACCATTGCATAGAATTTTACCAAATTTCATAGGTAGCATCTCGGCGTTAGGATCTGTAAAATTTATACAAATGATGTTGCTCTAGCATTAAATAAGTGCACCGTTACTGAAAAAAAATACAACTTTAAACCAATCATTACTATGTATACGTGTTTAGGACCAGTATATGCCAGGTGAGCAATATAAGGCCTTCTGTATTCTCGTTTTAGACATTAACATTAAATGTATGCATATATCAGCTTCTGTTCTACATTTAAATTGAACAGAAGTATTTATTTCATTGATTTAAAATATAAAATCAAAATTTTACTATCATTTGATACAAAAGAAACATACTTTGCAGGAAAGTTATTCTCACTTCTTTTTTTTATTATATGCAGTTCAACATACGGTAAAGTAATTGCAAACAGGTTTGATTCTGAAGCTAGAGATTTCGATTATAATAATGGCTATCCTGACTATAATCAAAGTGAGTATGCATTTAAACATGAAAAATAAAAACGATCTGTTTTAGCTAGACTGTTCAAAGAATAGGAAGAGTTTATGTACTAGCCCTGGCGTAGGTACCAGCATCCCATCTTGGCTAAAATTTCTAGGCAATCTGCTGTTTATACCAACATCTTTTCGTCCTCCGTCCTGGATGACTGGTTTTCGTCCTCCGTCCTGGATGACTGGTTTTCATAGGTAGGAACAAAGTTACTATCAGAATAGCAGTATTTTTATCCAAGGGTATATTGCATTTTAACTTTAGTTGAGGTTTTGGGGTCATAAAATGTGTACAATTGATGTAGGCTCAGGTTTAAGTCTAGAGGCAAGTACTTACTCATACCTGTATGATCTTTTACCTTTTTTGCATAACAAGATCATAATGCTTATTCATGTCAGGGCTTTTATGTTTTAGTTATATTTAATACTTTTGACAGGGAATATGCTGTAACTTTGCAGAGTTGTAGGAGTTGGGTGTGGGTCATAAATCAGAACATAGTAAAAGTTTTGGGACAAGTATCTAGTATTGGAGCTTATCTGAGTTTCTCAGGCATAATACCATGTAGAGTGATGAAACTTTTCTAAGACTCTGTAAGTAACTTATGTGAGATTCAAAAGTAATCACTGTGACTTATATTTAATGCGTAGTTTATTGTATCAATTATTGTATGAATATACATTTTTTCGTACAATCTTTATAGTAGGATCATGAAACTTGTTCGTCGTATGTATAATAATGAGCAGTAAGGAATTTCGCTGAAGAAAAGGTCATCATGATCTTATACTATATTAATTTTTTTCAAATGTTTGCATGTACGTTGATTTCTGAGGCATTATTTTTAGTATGTCATTGGATGAACCTCTATTTGATCATAAACCAATTTCCAACAAGTACGTCACTTTGACATATTTTGATTGTGGTGAATTTATCATTTTCGTCATTTTGCTGTGTAGAGTCATGAAACCTGTTCGTGGGATCAGAGTCCTTAAGTAATAAAATATTCCTCCTTTTCATTTTCATATAAGGAAGAAGACTCAAGTAATGATGACGATGGGTGCTGAAAGAATGCTTGTATATCACTCAAAAGGCTTCTTACAGTCCTTAATTTGTGTCTGTCCTGCAAAACAGATTCGATGGTCTATGTGGTAAATTGGAAAAGATGAAACTTTCAAAAAATTGTCTAATGCTTCCTTTTAATATTGGAATCTGAGAAGATATATGCCTTTACTTGTATGCATTAAATCAGCATCACCAAGCGACAAATGCATTCAAGTAACCATAACCCACTATATGGAGTATACATTTAAAACACATGAATGTCAATAAATATATTCATTATTATTATTATTATTATTATTATTATTATTATAACACAAGTCAAATACACATTTCATACATAATATACCTACACTGAGCAAAATTTAAAGTGTGTTGGTATTCACGAAACTTTTTCATTTCAGCTAAAACAAAGCGAAATGGTCTGATATTGAGAAAGGGGCTTTTGGGAATTTTCATGAAACAGTACAAGATTAAAGAAACCACCATGCATGGTTCAGTGTTGGATGCACAATCCCAATTCAGCTTTTTCAAAAGGCATTCTGTGGATAAAATTGAAACAACTGGTGTTGGCATTACCACAACAAAAGATGAATAAGCAGAAATATATTATCGTAAAGTGAATGCCTGAATTTTGTAATGAATTTAAGTAATGTCTGCCACTTTTATGCGATGATACACCATTCGGGTAGCTTCCAAGGGAGGACATCGCAAACATACGACATTGTAATTGTATAATTTCGTTAAGCATGGAACTATCTGTGACATTTTCTTATCATCTTTAAATTCAAGGTCAGGGACACTGATCGATGAAGCATTTATAGCTGTACGATTATTTTCTTCATCATGTTATGCAGGTGACTAAAATTCGGTGAATCATTTAATTTCCTTTTCTTCATAATGTTAGATTTTACATTTATATATGAAGGGATTTATATTTACAAGTAACACACCATCGTAATAGTACTGTAGTGCAACTATCATCTGCTATCCATAAATGTTATGAATATAAATAATGAAGAGTCATATTTTAGTCATTTAATATCTCGTTTGAGCCTATGTACATATTTGTACATCTCCACGATACTGCTATTTCAAACCAAGAACAATAATTTTACTTTATCTGATTTAAATTAAGTGTATTCTGGAAATAACATTGACACACTTGTATGCTGAAAGGTAAAAGTCTAGGTAAAAAGTTCATGTTAATGAACAATGAAAGTTTTTAAGCTATCTGTTGTTGCTACTTGTTCCTACTGGGTGTAATTATGTATGTTCAGGCAAGTGAAGATGTGCCTGGTTAACGTTTTCAGAAAGAATTATATTGTTCTTGCCTGCCGGCAAGGGGTTAAACGTTTAGGTTTACACAGTTTTTGTGCACTCAAGTTTTGTATCAAGACTCAATTTAAAGGGTAATTTTGGTATATATATATATATATATGTGTGTGTATGTGTGTGTGTGTGTATTTGTGTGTGTGTGTATACATGTATACTGGTATCAAATAGGAATGCAATAATACAAAATACTGTAATAAGAGCCTTAGTATGCAATTATGACCTACCTTCAGTGGCTTCTCTCTAAATAATATGTATTTTGCCAGTGTTGAAAGTACATTGATGAATTTAATATAATGATGCGTCTCTAACTATACTTCAGGATCAGGTGTCAAGATGATAAATGCAAACTATTTTTCACACATGTCATTTTCATTGAGCAATTAATCTCTGCAATCCCACACAATATTGAAAGTTAACGGAAGCAGGCTCCTCTAAAAGATAAAAGCAAGGTCTGAATTTGTTATGCAAGTGATGTTTTTGTCTCGCATGTCAGTGCAATGTAGAAAAGCCAACCTCTCTGTATCATTGACAAAACATGTTAGACACATAATTTCTCTAAATTCTAATTCATTCTCTTTCGTCTAGCTACTTTTAATTTCAAAATGTCTTATTTACCAGCTTTAAATATGGGCGGGATAAAGGATTTCACTTTGTTCGTTCATTTGCTTGTGCACTCAACAGTCCATCCATTATTCTTGTCAAGGATATTTTGCTTTGTAAAATGAAACGTACACCACTAATACATTTTGAGATGAACATGCGTCAAGCACCTATAACTATTTTACTTTGACCACGTTTTAAAGAATTATTACCAGCTGGTAATTAGTATACGAACAAGGCAGCCTCATAAAGTTCTGTCTGTGATAAACATTTGTAAACCTAAATAAATTATTATTAGGACGATGTGTCTTTACAAGTAAACAGAATGGCGTTGCTTTGTATGTCGATACAAATGGTGTTGAAATAATTCGTGCGCGCAATCAGTTAAGTGATTTTAGCTACATTTCGAGACGGTCACGTAAAAATTCACTAAGCTTTCAGACGCAAATATCATTCGCGAACCTGAGCTGAACAAACATTAGGTGTCCTCAAGGATTAGGTCTTAGAGCCAATGTCTCTGCAAAGTTGTGGTGAATCAGCCAGAGACAGAATGTCCTACACAGAGAAAGAGAAAGACAGAGAGAGATAACAGACGAAACAGAGAGATTTTGATGAAATTGTGTGACATTTTAATTCATATAGAAACGGGTATTATGAATATTTTTGTCGTTATTTTCTTTTTTTATTGATGATTAATACTTAGAAATTTTTCACTGATATAGAGAGTATAGGCGCAATAATCTACTGTTGAAAACATAAATGTATGCGTGTGCATACGTAATGAGCGTCACAATTTAATATAGCAACAGTACTGTTATATCAAATTGCTTTATGCCTACACTTTCAAAAGGAATATATATATATATATATATATATATATATATATATATATATATATATATATATATATATATATATATAAAAAATAAAAAGATAGATAGATAGATAGATAGATAGATAGATAGATAGATATGCAACATATTAGAGATACAGCGTATTATTTATACAACGAAATAGTTTGAGGGTTGTCTCAAGAAGCTCGTCATAAACGTGTTTACTATACGTATATATGTCTTTCCGTATGTGTGTTTGTTCGTCATAAACGTCTTTACTATACGTATGCATGTCTTTCCGTATGTCTGTCTGTTCGTCATACACGTGTTTACTATACGTATGCATGTCTTTGAGCATGTCTGTTTTTTCGTGATAAAGGTGTTTACTATACGTATTCATGTCTTTCCGCATGATTGTTTGTTCGTGATTAACGTGTTTACTATACGTATGCATGTCTTTCCGCATGTCTGTTTGTTCGTCATAAACGTCTTTACTATACGTATGCATGTCTTTCCGTATGTCTGTTTGTTCGTGATAAACGTGTTTATTATACGTATGCATGTCTTTCCGTATGTCTGTTTGTTCGTGATAAACGTGTTTACTATACGTATGCATGTTTTTCCGTATGTCTGTTTTGTTCGTCATAAAGGTGTTTACTATACGTATGCATGTCTTTCCGTATGTCTGTTTGTTCGTCATAAACGTGTTTACTATACGTATGCATGTCTTTCCGTATGTCTGTTTGTTCGTGATAAACGTGTTTACTATACGTATGCATGTCTTTCCGTATGTCTGTTTGTTCGTGATAAACGTGTTTACTATACGTATGCATGTCTTTCCGTATGTCTGTTTGTTCGTCATAAACGTGTTTACTATACGTATGGATGTCTTTCCTTATATCTGTTTGTTCGTCATAAACGTGTTTACTATACGTATGCATATCTTTCCGTATGTCTGTTTGTTCGTCAGTTTATTGTTAATAACCTGTATACATCAGTATGTAAGGTAGAACATTAATGCTTTTACGCGTAAAACTAATAAGTGTATTTTAATTGTCCTTCGGTCTCTCCCTCCATTCTGCTGTCCAATCGTCTGTCTATGCGTCCGTCAATAATTTGGTCCGCAAAATAACTTACTGGAAATTGTTTGATTTTAATCAAGTTTGATATGCAGCTCTATATGCGCGATCTTGGTTAACTTCTTTTTCCAGTATTCCGCGACATTATTTACCGGAGTTATGTCCCTTGATTGCCGTTGTCCCGACTTTGATTCTCAAGTAGAGTTGGATTTCAATTCAATTTGTCACGTAGTTTTCTATTTATATGACCTTTAATTTGTTTAATTTCCAGCGTTCCACAACATCATTTAGAGGATTTATGGCCACAGTTCCCTGATACTGCTATGTCAATGATGTAAATCAAGTTCAACTACTATTCAACTATTGCTGTGTTGGTCTCCCTGTACTGCATCCTGTGGTAGGTCTGGATGTTAAAAATCGTACATAATTTTGGACTTTTGGTTTTCGACCACTTTCTTCTTCTGTCTATTCTTCTTGTTCTTTTTGTTATTCTTCTTCTGACTATTATTATTATTATTGTCGCTGTTGTTGTTGTTGTTGATGTTATTTGATTGAAAATGAGAAGTGTGATCAGATCCTTCCCAGGCAAAGTACAGTAACACTTCCACAGCCGAAACATCCATGCGAATCAGTTCAAGCGATGGGTGGTTTGAAAGAAAAATATTCTTACCTCTCAGCTGCTTGGATCGATATTTGATTATATGGACACCAGACACACACACACACACACACACACACACACACACACACACACACACAAATACATAACCGAGCTAAGTCGAAAAATGGAAAACATTCGCCAAAAAAGACATCATGGTTAAAAATTCTGAAATTAGTTCAGGCTGCGTACATAAGATTTAGTTGCACCGACGGACGGACGGACGCGTACTTTTGCTCAATGCCTCTGTAGCAAGGGAGTTGGGGAGGCTTAATAACGTATCCACCATTACATCTGAATCTTCGCCTTTGCGAGGGTGGGGGGAGAGTACTGTTAGCGTGTATTTCTCAGTAACATAAAAAAACAATTTTCGGTCATAAAACATGAAAATAAAAACTGTAATAAAATGTAATAATTTCCACGATCAGCATTTTGAAATGTAAAAAGATCATAAATTGTAACGTCAAGATATCTTTGCCGACTTTTACATATCTCATCTTTTCCCAGCGTGTTAGAAACTGTAATTTCAATTATTTTGTACATTTAGAGGAAAGGAAAGGATGCATGCATGCAAAACATTACATGTAAAAAGGCAATATTTTACCAAGCATTAATAATGAACTACCATTACTGATGAACGAACCGTAGACCAGTCTACATGATATGGATTCTTTTATACTTGTGTTTGTGCATATTTCTGGCACGGCCTGGTTTTGTTTGCCTTTGTCACAGTATGGTAAGCTAGAACGGGTGCGTTGTAAACAGTTTTGCCGTAAATTTCATAAATCTATCAACGGAGATATATGTCTGCAGGAGCTTAAAATGGCCTGTTACCGCTCACTTAATTTTGAATAACCCCGTTACAAAATATGTATAAAGGGCTTTTTTTCTCCAGTGAATACACCAAATGGTCTTACAACTCCATATATTTTGTATATGATAACTAGTCTTTTGGGACTATACGATTTTTATACGCCCCAACTTAGGGCAGCATTCATGCAAAAAGAAGCAGTAAACTGACCCCTGACAATTGTCAAAACAGAACCAAAAGTGTTGGAGCATAGTCCTTAGAAAAAACAACCTAATGTTCTGTATCAAATGGAAGGTGTAGAGATATTTTAAGCCCATAGTCGGCTATTAATTAAGTCAACAAAAGGAGCTATTGAGATTGAAATATTCGCGAATTAACACAAATTACTCCTTTGGTTGGAATTTAAACCATACTCATGCAGGTGTCCTCGTGTTAAAAGAACGGTTTACTTTTTTTTGTGCATAAGAAGTATTAAAAATTATATGTTTTCTTTTCCTTTTATATATAACTTATGCATGCTAGAATACTAATCTCCCCCAGTCCGATCAATTTGAATACACCAAAGTGTGGTAAGAAATTTACTTAAAGAGACCGACACAGTAAAGAAGAGAGACACAGGGAGATAAAGACTAAATGAGATCAGTGGACAGATCGAGAAGGAAAAGGAGATAGAAAAAACTAGATGAAAAATATATAAATCGTGGTATTCAAGTTTTAAAGATATGAAACAAATACGGAAAATTGAAAACAAATATTTTCCAGAAAATAATGAAAATTTAATTTGATCTTCTTAATAAATCCTCATATCAAATATGACTTCGTTGGATGAAGTGTGCAGAAACAATATGCTGATGCACTTTATGGTCAAAGTCTAATATATCAAACAGGGGCCATAACTGTATGCAAAAAATTTCATGCAAAGTTGTGAAAATCAAACATGGCCTGGGGCTTCTTAGTGTAAAGCCTCATAACAATGTTAGTTGAAATCCATGAAGTTCTTCATACGTTATTGAGCAACAATGCAATTACGGGTATGGGGAAAGATTTGTTCTGTTGAAAAAGTTTGAAATCTGACCTTTAGCATGATCTTCTGAACATAAATACTGGGAGATGAATCAAAATGAAACCCCGATACAGAAATCCCACTGTTGTGTCGTATGGGGGTGGTGAAGGGGGATGTAGAGAATTTTGTCACTATAGTTGCCCCATTAACCAATTTGACAAGGAAGGGGCAACTATATAAAGTCACTTGAGGTCTATGCCATCAAAGGTTTTTAGTACCCTCAAAGAAGAATTAATGACTCCGAGCTCTTAAAGTAGCCTGAGTTAAACAAGTTGTTTCTGTTGAGGACAGAAGCCATATTGGTTTCGTATCGAGGCGATCAGAGGATCTTAAAACGTAGGGAAGATTATTTAACTACACTAAAAAGTGCAAAGTGTCGTCGCATGTTTTCTCTTCTTTTTTGTCTCTGGTAATGTAGATATTATTTTCAGTACATACTTTTTTCATATTCTGTGAATTCTAAAAGTGTTTATAATTGTTCTAAATGGAGAGGTAATTTCACAGAATTATGTCCATTAAGTAACAATTACATTATATTTTAATGTCAATATAATATGTGTCATGTTGCCGCGTGCAGCATTACCCGAGCTGTATGTTTAGTTCTTGCAAACAATAGTAACATGTATTGTTTTGCTCATTTGGTCGACCGACTTACCCTGGCGTGGGCAACAATACAATTTCATAAATTCATGTCTCTGGTGTAAATAGCATAGCTTATTTTGTTTCTGTTGACAGCATAGTCTCACAATATTATATATCCAATAATTGAACAGAACAGTATCTTAATTGTTATGTCAACAGAACAGTATCTTAATTGTTATGTCAACAGAACAGTATCTTAATTGTTATGTCAACAGAACAGTATCTTAATTGTTATGTCAACAGAACAGTATCGTAATTGTTATGTCAACAGAATATTATAATTTGTGTTTATTATGTGCACTTGATCATTTATATTCTTTGACAGGTTACGGGTATCCACTCTGTTATAAGAAGGGATAAATCCAGCAATCACATGTGGAAAACCTCTTAAAACTTTATTTGGAATTCATCATTTAATTCGAGTATCAGTATTTAGTGCATGTGTGGACCATCTGCAGAAAGTATTTGTCTAAACTAAATTGTGTGCCAGGCAAAAGTAAATGTGATTGTGTAGCAGAATTGCGCATTTTTATATAAGCATTGTAAATAAATATGTTACGTTGATAACTGGACGTCGCCTCTTCGCTGAACCAAAACCCACTCTTGTTATAGTCATTGTGACCTTTACCTCTGAGTTTTAGACCCCAATGTAAAAACGTATCTTGTCTCAAATGCATGTAATTTAACAAGTTTGATCAGAGTGTCTGATACACATGTAAAGTTATTGTGTGGAAAACCTTTTTCTTCTTACAGTTCCTGTGACCTTGAAATTTAACATTTTGAGCCCAAATTCGACAGGTTTCTTCCTTGCCCCTAATGTAATCTACTTACAAAGTTTTGTATGTAGATGGTTGAAAATTCAAAATATTCAGCCTAAAGAAAAAAGGGAACAGAAAGGTGAACGTACGGACGGACATAAAGATATACATAAGGAAAAACAACACCATACAATGATATGCTCAGCCTTATCGCGGGCGTATACAAATTTATTGGCTGCCATGTTGCGTTCAGAACTAAAGTCACATGCTAATTGGTGTATGATCCTGACGAGATGCAGCAGCACATTCAGTTCATCAAAATGGTGAGATAACTTCGTTAACTTGCAGCATGTATGTAAAAGACAAGGAGCAAGTAATTCTAAAGAAGGATTTCATGACAGAAAACACATTCAATGATATTCTAATCTTTGCGCTTCTATTGAACGGTAATAAAGATAGTATGCTTGTATAAACTCTTAACTATTTTTTCTGGGGTGGGATATAAAAAGTAGGTTCATTGGATAAAAACTGTAATTGTAAGTAAAAGCACACACATCTCTCACATTCTGCTTCAAGTGCAAATACATTTATACAGAATTTATCTAAGTTATCTACATGTAGTGCACAAACGTAGGATGATGAAGCTGTTTTGGATAACAAGCACATGATTCTGATTCCTGTACTCGAACTTCCTACGTTGTAAATGTTTGACGCGTGCACATATCGGTAATACGTTACAGAAAGTGCACATATCAAATAAAACCTACTTGTGCTGGACAACATTAATGTTGTCAAGGTGAATGGTACAAAGTAATCTCTCTCTCTCTCTCTTTCTCTCTCTCTCTCTCTCTCTCTCTCTCTCTCGTATATTCTGAGCAAAGTACAACAAGTTTGTTACTGTTGTCTGCCTCATGAAAACTGAAAACAAGTCTAAAGGAGATATCAACTAATATTTCACTGCCGGTGGTGGTGGATAGGCTGGGTTGGTACCTCCGGTAGGCATATTATTATACTGGGCATATGCTGGTGGGGGAAAGCCACCAGGATAACCATAGCCAACAGGTCCGTAGGGGCCAGGGTTGGTTGAAGGTCCATGGGCGAATGCCGTGTTATTCACTGAAACGAAAAGAAAGAATATGTTGGTCTGTATTACAAAGTTATCCCACTCTTCGGATAGAAGACAATAGAAGCTAATGTATAAAAGAAGGTAAACCAAGAATATGCTTGCAATCAATCCATCCACCTATCTATATATCCATCTGTCTATATGTCACCATCTGTGGATCTAGAGGGGACAGAACAAAGAGAGAAATATCCTGAATGATGTTTTTAAAAAATTGAAATTAATAATGAAATTCTACTAATGTTGAAGCCACTTCCTACTGTCCCAAATCTTTATTATATAGTACTTTCAGCAGAGTTGCTTTTTGTCTTCATATACATTATACCAGATCGTGGAGATATGTTCTATTTATCAGTCTATTTATTTATCCATCTGCCCATTTTCAACCCACTCATCCATCTCTCGAACTATCTATTAACTCCGAGGTCCATCAATCAACCGATCCATCAACTGACTGAAGTATATATTTATCTATCTATGAACTCATTGGTCCATCAGTCAACCGATCCATCAAATGACTGAAGTATATATTTGAAAATGTGGAGCTCATATTCTTGTCGGTTTGCTTTTACAATATATTTACAATCATTTTGTGAAATCGGAGTTTGATAAAGTTTTATTATGACGGTACTTAAACTGCAATTTTAAATTATCTACACACACATAAACACAGCGCAAACGTATGGGACCGCCGGTCTGTACTTGATTCTTAGTAACATTTATTACACCAGCAAAGATAAGCCGACTGGGCTTAGGCCACTAATCCCATCTACATCAACTTCAGTGTGAAGATTTGGCATTTCGAGAAAACTTTGTTCACCAGATGACACCGCACATGATACATGGATTACTTAGTGGAGTTACCGCAAATTTGAGATCAACCAAAACGGTATGCATTGCAACATTTCTTTGAGTTAAGTGCCTCTAAGTGGTATAGAATTAGGAGTAGCTGGGACAATAGCTTTTGTTTCTAAATTACTGGTTTGTTGTTTTCCCCTTTTCAATAATTGCTCTTACTACAAACTAAATACAACTTTTAAATGATACTGCTGCTTTGTAATTGTTCATACACAATACAAATCAAAATATACGATTAATAATCACTTATTACTCATGAATGAATAAACGATCACTTCTACGAAATGCTCATACTGCAAGCTAATAAGAGCTTATACTGGTTGATATATAGGTATTAAACTACAACATAAATCACATATACCTTGCTATTGATCACTGACAACTAATAATTAAGGTAAAATTACTAGACGAACAATAACAAGTGACAGACATCCCCGGCTCTAGATTTGACTGATATCTTGTAAAATTACAAATGCCTTAGTACTTCGATAAACATTTTAAAGTAGCCTATACATTTGACAGTGGTATGGTTCTACCTCCAGCGGGCCTCTGGTTAATATATATAGGACGTTTATGATATCTTTTACCCCAGATATTTAACCTAAATCAATCATGCAAAATAAAACGTTCAATGAATGACTTGCATAATATATATATATATATATAAATATATATATATATATATATATATATATATATATATATATATATATATATATATGCGTGTGTGTGTGTGCGTGTGTGTAGACAGAGAGATATAGCAGTTTGGTATCATTGCAACATTTTACAAAATCCAAACCATAGAGATACAATACATTTTAGATTTTGTGCAAGAAATCAAACGTTCTAATCGTTTGTTTTAGGACACGAACACAACGGGGCGCTCAAGAAATATGAAAATAGATGTATAAGTATATGTTTAAAATACTACTTCTTTGCAGGGATGCAGTAAATGTTGATAGGTTAAAATGGTTTGGATGTTGAAGGTTCTACAGCTTGTCTAATATATAAACTTTGTTCATTTAAACGATTTGGCAATTTCTCTGGTTTACAAATATGTAGTCGGCACTGGCGAACAATAAGAAGTTTGATATTGACAAAGACCTATGAAAATGTTTACGTTTGCTCTTCCTTGTGCTGTTTTTGATGAATCCTCAGTTAGTTCCATTTCTGTAATCTCAATTATCATTCCATTCAGCGCTGTATCTTGAATGTCTTATTTCACAATTACCATGCGGAGGCTTTCATGTTATTCGTCTAGCTTGAAAAGTAAGCTATGTCTTTTACTGAACTTTAACTGGTTTGAAAGCAAATTTAAAAGCTTTCTCCACTGAAACATTTGTATCTGCTTGGCCAGACCTTCTTCTACAACATGTTTCTGCTATGTTCAGAATTGCGACGCGGACTCCACGTCTGGATTTTGCATCTTGGTTTGTTGCTTTTCTTTAGCTGCTACAATTGCAGATAATGGTTTTGTACATCTTAGTAAACTGAATTAATTCAACTCATTTGGATATTTCATTTCAATAGTCATTGTAAGATTCCATGAGGAAACTTGTTAGACATTTATGAATACTTATTGTAGGATGAAATAGTCTGTAATAACTTTCTCAAATAAGCATTACTAATATACATATAGTGTAACATATATTTGTCACTTTATGCTGCTACATTTTACAAAATGTCACTAACTTTACGATGTTTAAATCATTAGAAACAGTAGCACTAAAAATCATTAGGAACAGTATTAGATTATATGCGTGAATTTCATAATATTGCAGCATTTGAAGAGTAATTTTGACAATCAGGATGACTGTAAATATTGTTTTTGGTTTTTTTATACCTGTCGTGTTTCACCTTCAATGTACCTTGTTGACTCTATGAACAAAAATAACCATTCAGTGAGATGGTAAAATTTGCATGTAGGAAGTGTCCGTAGTTAAAATTTACCTAATGAATTCAAGAAACGAAATAATGGATGGATGCGATGTAAAGTATGTGCGAAGGTAATGAGATTATAAGGGAGTTATGTAAAATAAAACACCTCAAGATTAAAAGTACAGTACGCCAATGTGGCAGGTTTATAGAAATCTGGTCTGTGGATTCACATCTTAAGATAAAAATCCATAATAAATTGATGAATTAAATGTTAGCTCAAGTATTACAAGTAACATACTGAAAGATTGAAGATTAAGTAAATCAGAGGATTGTTGTCACACACGAGCCATTACTCCAAGAACATTGTGTATAACATTCTACAAATAAACAAGAACGTTCATGGACTTTATAAGATTAAATTAAAAGGTATTCCAATAAAAGAGTTTATAGGACTGAGACTGTTAAAATGTCATTGAAAGTAACAACAACAATTAATTTGTATTCATTAAAAACGGATCATGATGAGTAAAAGAAACCAATAAATATGAAAGCAAAGAAAATCGTAAATTTCATATGTAAAGCAAAAGCAATTGCTTATTCGATTATAAGGATACGTATCAGCAAACTAATTAGATGAAGACCTTCAGTCATGCAATGTAAACTATCAGAATTAACAGTGTTGCCATGGGGACAAAATATATTTAATTCACACGTAAACACATTTCCTTATGATTATTTAAATTGAGAAAATGTATAGTGCTAGCACAATAAAGTCAGTGCCTTCATGGTCAACGACTAGGCCTGTCCTTCAGACAACAACATTAAATATAACAATTGATTTGAAAGGCAATGATATTGAAAATGCCTAGTGAAATGTATACTTCTGTTGTCAAGGAGCTGTTCTACAATGTTATTTGGCTATTAATAATATGTGAAGCATTCACTAGTGGAAATTACGGGCAAACTCTTCACCGTAATTAAGGAATCATGCTCTGATATCTTTAGCATTGTATAAATGGCACTAAAGCCAAACATATATCACCCAGGCAAGGTGTTCTCAAAGGTGGAGTGCTTTCTACTCTTCTACTCTTCTCTATCTGGTTTATATCAATGATATGTTAAAATTTCTGGTGTTAAGATTCTAGGTCTTAAAATAATGTAACATAAAGAAAGTGAAACCAACAAGGTATGTAAAATCAACAAATAATTTATGTCTCTAATTAAAATGAAAATCATAATGGCACTTACTACTTGTAAATTAAATTCCAAGCAATCCTAAATGTCGTAAACACAAGTCCGAAATTATAGAATGTTCCGAATAAATGAATGTTCTGAATGAATGCATTTTCCAATAAATTAATAGTCTTGAATGTCCTGATGTACCCTAATAATGTAATCCAGAATGTATTTGAATGAGTTCACATAAATCACAAAATCATATATTAATCCAAAAGTCCATAAGCGATGAGCACTTTAGTAAATCCAGTGAATGTTTAAGTAAATAATTCATCTCAAATTATATCTGGGTTCAATGGCAAAACACTATAACCCTGATTTCAAAATGATTCCACACAGACTGATCATAAAAATAGAAATGATTTTAAAACAGGATTTAAAAAAGGAATGAATACATGCGTACCAAGTCTGTTTTTATACACATATTTTAATAACCCACAATGCAAGAGAACCTGCGTCGTTCTTGGGGAAAAAACCCAACCTAGTTGTGAATAATTGTCAACAACACTGGCCATGACCTCAAATGATGTCAACAATGTGTTTACCAATTGACCAGAACTTTAAAGTGCGACTTACAATCATAGATAAGGTTAAACACACATAACAGGTTCTTTATGCATCACATTATACTATTCCAAATTAGAAATAATCGTAGGATCATATTCTGATGGAAACCATGCGTTAGCTGATGATATCGCTCTTATAGCGACAATCCCTGTTCCTGCACAAGCAATGTTTGACATCGCTCATTTGTATTCGGTAACCTGGAATTTTAAAAATCAACGAGAATAAGAGTTGCAACATTGTTTTCAAATGTTTTCAAATGGAAAAGACAGAAGAAAGATTGGAATTTTATAACGTTATTCTGATTTCCCGTACAACTGAGCACGTAGGTATCCCATTGAACACGAGCTGCGTAGCAAAAGTAGAAAAGGCACATCCAAAAGGAAGAACATTACTATATTCCCTTGTACGTTTAGTACAGCTTGGTCTTTAGAAGTCTCCTGGTTGTAAAACTCTGAACAGTATTCCGTCCATCTGTTAAGAATGTCTTGGTTTTCTGTCAGACTCTTACCAGCCTTGTCCTTAATCGTAGTAAATCTCCCCTGTTTCTCTGTTGTCAGGTCTTTCAGCAACTGGTATGCCCTTTTACTGTCATTCTGGTTCGGGATTTTCTCGACCTCCTTGCATTGGTCCTCTAACCAGCTTTCTTTTGCTTTCTTTATGCTCTTCTTAATCCTGTTGTTAATCTCATTGTATTTTTCCTCCTTCGTGGTCTCCTCGCTTACTCCTCAGTTCTCTCCTCACATCGCAGATTATCCCATTGCTGTTTTACTTTTCTTCAGTTGATCTCCAATCAGAATGTGTAATATACCATTGTGGTTACACTAACTCTTTAACATGGTTTAGGCAAAATCGAAGGAGTTGTATCCTTTGCATCCATCAGACGTACTAATTTAGTTCCTCGTTCTTTGCTGAACACAAAATTCAACAGTATTTTCTCAACGTCCTCATTATGTGTATTAGTAGGGAAAGGAGGTGTGTGTGTGTGTGTGTGTGGTGATTTCAGTGTCCTGTAAATGGGACGAGAGTTGATATCTAGACATTTATAATTTCTGTTAGAGGTAAACATCCAGGTTTTGTAGTTGCTGACAGTGTAGCGTGTGTTTTTCAATGTCGATTATGATTATTGTATGCATAGTAACGAACAATGAAAAACAAAGGGGGGGGGGGCGACTAATATTTCCTCAAAATAATTAAAGTCAGTGATATTATAGCATCAAGAAAAGTATGTATTTCGTAGTCATTCTTGGTTTCTTTATCACATGACTTCAGGAAAGGACGAGGGACCACAGCCATGGCGTTTGCAGCTCGTCAACAATAGAAAAATGCCACAAACAGAACTCCAACCTGTACACGACATTCATCGACCTGACAAAAGCCTTTGACACAGTCAGCCGTGGAGGCCTTTGGAAGATCATGACAAAATTTGATTGCCCAGTAAAATTCACCGTGATGGTTCGGCAGTTCCATGATGGCATTCTAGCTCGTGTCGTGGACCACAGCGAGTCATCTGAACCATTCCCAGTCACCAATGGAGTCAGGCAAAGCTGTGTATTGGCCCCAACCCTCTTCAGTGTGATGTTCTCTACCATGCTTATTGATGCCTTCGGTGACCATGACACTAGGATCGACATCAGATACCGGACTGATGGCAAACTCTTCAATCTGAAGAGACCGCAGGCGAAGACGAAGGTACAGAAAATAACTGTTCGCAATCTCCTTTTCGCTGACGACTGTTTTCTGAATGACATGCAACACAGTATGGACCATTTGTCTTCTGCTTTGTTTCAACTTCGGTCTCACAATCAGTAACAAGAATATATAGGTGATGCAGCAACCCGCACCAGGAAAGCCTTACATAGAGCATATCATCATAGGAAATGGCCAAACCCTCGTGGCAGTGGACAAGTTCACCTATCTCGGCAGTACACTCTCAAGTGCAGTCCACATCGATGACGAAACCAACGCCAGACTTCCTAAAGCATGTGTTGCGTTTGGCAGACTACGTGCAAATGTGTGGGAGCGCAGAATGCGCTAGTCTACAAACAACACTGAAGGTTTACAAGGCAATTATGTTGCCGACCTTGCTGTGTGCTTGCGAAACCTTATCAGAAAAAAAGGAACATATAATGTCATTTGATCAAAGCATTGCTTAGAAAGTAAAAGACGTGATTAACCCAGAAGCGACTGCTAAAATACACACGACAATACATGGAAGCAAATAGATCATTGTTAGAAAAGTGAGGAGTTTGTACATTGTATAATTCTGTATTTCATGTTACAAATCTTTAACAGTGAATATATCACTTTTTAAGACTTTTGTTGTATTTCACTGTTTAAAACGGGCTATTTACGTTTTTCTTCTCAGTTATTGTTATTACTTTACTCGATTACTGTAAAACAATTGGGCTTTTCCTGCGTCGCTTTTGTATTTTAAAAATCTATGATCGTTTAAGAAGGATTGTTATTTCACTCAGAATTATGTATTGCCTTGATCTTGCCTTATAGTATGTTGATGTCCCAAATTGTAGCTTTTAAAATAGGACTATCATTTAAACTGAACTTTGGGAAGTTGTGTAAATTTATTTTTGGTGTATTTTTATTTTTGAAGAATCCAATGATTATTTGCGCTGTTGTGGATTGTTTCATGATTAAAACAAATCGCCATCCAAATCGGTACAAATCGTGTTACGCTGGACCTTAGGTGCACCGTGTAGTTACCGCCGACGATGGAGCAATTACATGCGTTTGTGTTTTACCCTACCATCGACGTTGGAGCGTAGAAAAAAGGCTTGACTCTTTGAGACAATGATGTTTAAAGCTTGTCCTTGATGACAAAGAATTTCTTGGGTACATTATACATTTAAATTTTAGTATTAGACCGCTTGATATTTTGTTTGTTTGTCACTAAATAAGAGTTCTCCTGGAGGCAGAACCACTCTACCATCGAATTTCTAAGCCACTGTAAAACTTACATTGTAGTACTGAGCCACCGGTGATATTTTAAACTATCAGCGGGGATGTTCTGAGCCAACAGCTATTGTTTCTTTGAGTAATTTCAATATTTGCAATCATGGGTAGTAAGCAATCAATAACCATTTATGTGTGATTTATGATGAAGGTGACTAATTGTGGAGGAACAACCAATATGTCAAAAGCTGTAATTAGCATCTAGTAAGTGCACTTTTTTAAAGTGATCCTTGTTTCATTTATTTATTGTGATTTATGTTGTAGATATGTAATTGCAACACAACAGTATCCTTCAAATGTAGCAATAACCTTGTAGTAAGTGCATTCTTTAAAGAGAACGCCACCACCACCCCACCACACCATCCCTCCCCCCCCCCCCAAAAAAAAAAAGTAGAAATTTAGAAACAATAGCGAATGGTCTAGAATTCTCCAACTCTATACTACTTTTCTGAAGAAGAACACCCTTGACAACATAAAAGAACAATGAAATATGACACGTTTATCTGGCTGGAAAAAAATGGGATCCATACAAGCGCTAAAAAGGAAAATCTGAATATACAGCGAGAGTATTTAGAAGATCTACAAAAACTTTTGTTAAAGAAATATTTGTATAATGATATTCCTGCTAAAAGTTCACTCTCCAAGTATTAAGTACTGTATTAATTGCGGTAGTGAATATGGTTATCCATATTTAAATCAAGAACATGAAAAAAGTTGAGATGATTTGCTCTGCTACAACTCTGATATTTTGATAGATCTGTAGCAGAACATTTTATCTCAGAATATCTAATAGTTTGATTTCAGTGTAGCACAGCATTGTTTTGTTTTACTGCTATACGTTTCATATTTATCACAAGTATTCATTTCGTTAGTCGATTACTTACCGACAAGAGTGTTCGCCGGTTGGATAACAGTCCCTGTACGTCTACCAGAATTGTTTGCGGCAACACAGCAGCAGACGATGAAGCCAATCAGGATAGCGAGTCCGACAAGACCCCCAATCACAGACCCCGCTATGGTACCGGCAAGATTTTTACTGGAATGCAGAAACTTATTTGTGGGAATTGTTTTCGGAACATATTTGCTTTACTAAACTACATATTTACACTGACAAAAACAGCTCTGATAAATGCCTCTATTTACCCATCACTGAACAGTGTTTGCAGATAACAGTTCTGGAAATTTAGTATCTTGAAACGCACAGACACACACACACACACACACACACACACACACACACATATATATATATATATATATATATATATATATATATATATATATATATATATATATATATATATATATATATATATTTATATTAATTAATTCTCATCTAAGTATACAGTCATTCCGGATTCCTACGCTCAGATGGCTATACCACCGACTTCGTAGCATCAGTTTTAGGTGATGTGTGCATGGTTGAAATGGTATAGGGGTTGATGTTTACAGGTAAAGCGATGGGTGCCAGAACCCGCGGACCCGGGTTCGAATCTCCGTAGAGTACGAATTTAAATTCTCTAACATGTATGATGATATTATTTATTTGTATTTAATAATGATGTTAATGTTATCAAGCATTCTTTTGCGGAATCCAGAGATAGCACTTCCCTTCTGTTTGGTGTATATTTTTAATTCTCTCTCTCTCTCTCTCTCTCTCTCTCTCTCTCTCTCTCTCTCTCTCTCTCTCTCTCTGTATATATATATATATATATATATATATATACACATATAACTTACACACAACATACGTCACTGGAATAGCTGTATTTACTGCCACAACATCCGAATTCACAGTATTTTGATGAGTAGAAAGAGGAAGATGAGGTGTAATAACAATATTCGCCAGCTTCCACCGGCATGGCTGAAAAGAAAACCGTGAACACTGAGTATAGAGTTTATATATATATATATATATATATATATATATATATATATATATATATATATATATATATATATATATATATATATATATATATATATATTTATATATATAATACATGCATACATACATACAGACAGTGACAAAGACAAATACACGGGGAGACAAATATATTAGATATAATATATGTCAAACAGTAGTCAACGTAATTCACTGGAAATGTCACGATTGAAGATATAAATGTAGTTGTACAAGAAGTAAAATAAATTTCAACAACGGTGCAAAACTCCAGAACCCAGAAATGCCGACTTTCTTAAAATTTTTGTGATCCGTCTAATTAGGACCAACTTCATTGGTTATATATCGACAACATGGTGAAGCTTGCAGCGCAGTCAACGACTTAAATAATTTTTATAGTCAAATAGCACTTTTACCTCTTTTTAAATTTCTTTACATCATGTTGCATTCGTAATACAAAATGTACTTCTGAAGTATCAAATGCACTCTCCCATCAGTGTGTCACAAACGCTCTAGATTTACACTAATCGGACTGGTATCGCCTGAAAGATGTGCGTTGTAGCTTAACCGGTCTAGATTTTAATGCCATTATCTACATTTTGTCAAACAAGGTTATAATTAGTACTTTTTTCTGAACAACTAAAGTCGACACAAAATATGTTCAGTGTATTATAATTCTAACTGATCAAGAAAGATAATAACTTTCCGAAAACAATTGTGTGAATTCTTTATTCAAAATGGGGAACTGGGATTAGAAGAGTCTGTGTTTAAAATATTTCAGTTTTAATACCTCCGAATAATTTGTTGTCTTCAGTTTAATGGCAATGAGTTTGAATATGCAACGAGTTCGGGCGGCCTTGTTGTTAAGCTCGAGGTTGTTAGGGTTATTTAGGTTTATTTTGTCATATATGGGAAACACTTTTGAAAGAACTGTTCTTAATTATTGCAGTTACGTCTCTTCAGCTGTGGCTGCAGTGGTCATTGCCATCATTCCAGAAAGACGGCTTTCACGACCATTAGCAAACAAGACAACTTACCTACGCACCTCTTACATAAGGAGGTTTAGAGAACAACGCACTTTGATTGATTACAATTGCACTTTTTCCGGCAGTGCGGGCACGAACTGTTTTGATATGTAACATGCAGATTCGTGGAAAAGGTTTAGGTCACTAGTCACTCGGAAAATGTTGATTCTGGCGTGTTTCCTCCGGAAACTACGGCGAATTATATCCCATCGGGAAGCTCATCCGTGCCAGTACCTTCTTTTAATGTTATCCCATAGGTTTTGAGCAATGTCTTGGCATAATTACCAAGTAATATCCTTTCCCCCTCCCCAAATTACGTCAAGCAAGTATACCAGCTGAAAGCTAAGGTATATCCACCGACTAATATAGAGTTGGTATTAACCTTTCCCCTATTCGTTAGAACAAGTGTTGCCAAGATGGTTGCACTTGAAATATAAAATAAATAAAACCTAGGGAGCGAGCCGACTTGATATTGCATGACCTCTCAACATCCTCGTGATGCATTGCTGCTTCCGCATTCGTAGACTTTGTATTAAATATTTTTTACCTCGTTTTACATGTTCTTTAAATGTTATAAAACATTTGAAAATGATTTGTGTCTTTACTCTCCATCAACCAGTCTTTCCATTAAGCCTAAGTCATATTACAAAACGCTGCTATCCTGAAAACACGTACTAAAACTTAGCTTTAAAGAAGTGAATATATTCTTCAGTAACAACCAGGGTATTTTACCCTATACATCAGCGGGAATCGATCTGGCATACAATAGTTTCAGCTAATGAATAGCAAACTTTTTAGAAAAGCCAATATATTGTAATGAGAACTATTACAATGACAAATAATCAAATTATGCTCGCACAGCATCATTGCTACGAGACTTTTCCGAAAATCAAGGAAAGTTTTATTTCATCCATTGAGAGGGGCAACCCTTAGGGTTTAATTCACCACCATGTTACAGTTTAAGTCAGTTTCTTCAATCTCTTTTTCAGGAAAAGGCAGCAATACTTTTCTTTCAAGTAAAATACATTGTGTACTTTGTTTGCATCGGCCATAAGAATCCTCGTTAAAATCCAATCTAATAGTAATAACTTGTAAAGATATGTGCCACACTTCTGACATGGTGCCCAAATTTCAAAAATGAACTGAAATGATTAAAAAAAGATCAAAATAAAAAAACCAAACCAAACAATGCACTAGCGTTAGCAAAAATAGAAAAGATCGAAAAGAAATAAAAATAAACTTCAAAGAATATTAAAAATAATTTGTGTAATCCATAACTGATAATATATATACATATATATATATATATATATATATATATATATATATATATATATATATATATATATATATATATATATATATATATATTGTTACGGAATCAAGCCTCCTTTACTTTATTTTATAATAATTTAATTTACTAATTTATGATCTCTGTTTTTTTTGTCTAAACAAAGGTTAGCATATCAGTATACATACGACTACTGCTCGATCAATAAGTGGTCACATGATCAATTGCGCGCGAAAGGAGCTTTTAGCTGTGTACTTTGGAAATTAACATTGTAAGGTCACACGCTGGAAATATCACCTGATTTTGTCTCGCGCAGATAACCTAGATTCAGTGTACTTTTGTTTCATTATGAATAACAACTTGTTGACTGTTAATTCCAGTATAAAATAGCATTCTTGAGAATTAGATTGTGTTTACTTGAAGTAAATACATTCTAAAGGCTTCTAATGCTGACAGGAACTGCGTTGTGGATTTATTTGATCCTGCGCACTAGTGGTGTATAAATAGCAGATAGTCCAGTGATAAGTCATTCTTTTACAATTGCTTGAATGAAGAGAGGTTATTGAAATTATTCAGTTCAGTGTGGAATTTATTTAATTAGTAATTCATCTGAATTACTATACAGCTCCGTGGAATTATCGGACATTATTCTAAAACTTGTGAGATTCCAGACTTGCAAGGATTATTTTGGATTTAATCAGAACTTGTCAACTTCAACACAGTACAGGTTATTTTCATTCGGAATACTTCATCCGGATTACTCGGATTAACATCAGGAAGTGAACTTTAAAACATTTTAGGACTTTTTAGGATATTCTATACTGTAAGTTATTTTAATTCTTTAACTTTGATTGTTTGTTGAATTATTTTAATGCTTTTAATATTTTAGGAAATTAAAGATTTGCATTTTAATCTTGAAAGCTTGTTTGTGTCTTTTATTCTGTTACATTACCCCTAGAGTCGTAACAAACCCCTAGAGTCGTAACAATATATATATATATATATATATATATATATATATATATATATACAAATATATATATATATATATATATATATATATATATATATATATATATATATATACAGAATATGCCGGTGGCTAGAGATACATGTTTCCAGAGTCTACTTATTAATGTATTTTTTATGAAAGAAATTTGTATTCAACATCCTATTTTACGTAGTTTTCAACAACAACATTTGTAATCGCATATATATATATATATATATATATATATATATATATATATACATACATAACAGTGATACACAAATCGTGGCCTGTCTTCTGTAGAAATATTGCGTTTCTTTGATAAACATATGAGCATATGTTTTGTCTCAATTTCATTTCTTATCATTCTGATCTGTTTTGCTCAGGATTCAATATCAGAATTTAATTTTTATTCTACTTCATTTATACACTTGTCGGATACTGACAGTGTTGCGTCATCTGCAGATATTTATGTATCGGAACGTTCCCCAACGTTAAGGAGGTCACTCACGAAATTGAGGAAAAGGAGTGACTGTACGACGGATCCTTGGGGTACACCACATCTGACAACCTGTACATTCGATTTCTCGTTACCAATGGACACTTGCTGTATTCGATTGTTCCAGTGGTCAAGAAACCAATTTATTGTAGAATCATCAAATTTATAACATTTTAACTTAGGTAGTATATATCATGGCCACTAAGATCAAAATAATTCTTAAAATCTAATAGTATCACATCTAATAGTATCACACCTAATAGTATCACACCTAATAGTATCACACCGGTTCGATTGCCTTTATCAATCTCCTTTGACCATATATATGCCATTTGTTTGTAAGAGCTTTTTGATATGAGTGTCCTTTCCTAACACCTGCCTGCACATTATGAACAAAAACAAAATGTGTAGAATTTATCATGTACTTGTTATGGTGTATGTTATTCAAATATCTTTGGTAGCGTTGGAAGCATATGTCCGTAGTTCCCGGGTTCAAATGTTGATTCGTTTTTATAAATAGGTGGAACTTTAGTATTTTGTAACTCGTTACGAGCAATGCCAGAGTTGATAACTGTGTTAACAATATAGGTAAGTGATCTTGCAATAACAATATTACACGAATTATGTTGTATCTATTCGTGTTCATAGAGTAAGTACAAACTTCCATATTTTTCTCTGCCACACTTGTAAAATAATTATTGAACATCTCTTCTATCTCCTTTGTAGACCAGTCTGTCTTTTCTCTTTTCTTTTTGCTTCGGAGAATGACTGACTCAGCTTTGAAGACAATAAAAACAGGTGAATGATGTTGCTAATCACTTCCGCTGACTTCTTTTGTTGTGAGTGTGTTCTCAATACAAGTGTCAGAGAACAAAAATTCACGAGGTATGTTACACTTTTCTCGATGTATATGAGAAGGATTCTATGATTTTGGACCAGTTTGAATGTCATACTATATTAATTTGGCTATTATTTCACGGACTATCGTTACAAAGCTCCGTTTTCCAAGGTTTTCTGCATTATGGCCTTTATTATGGGACACAAATATATTCCACTCTAGCGCAGCAACTTGCGCAACAAAATGCACAGCAACTCACAGATTGTTTCCGTGATGTAAGATTGTTTTAATCCTAGTGTATCTGAAAATATCCGTTTCTCAAAAATGTATCTACCTCCATGCTTCACCAGCGATCACTTTGAAAGCATAAGCTTTGTGTTCGACAGTACTAGTTATTAATCTTTTTACCTCTTGGCGCCATCAGTTTTCAACATATAATTTCTTGAAGATCAATACACAATTATGCATTGTAAAACTTTAGATTGCAAAAAGGATTCTTGTGTCTCCGTGTACTCTCTGATGAGAACACTTTTGCAAAAAAGCAACACACATACACACACATATACTTGATATACCTACCTCCCCCAAAAATGTAAAAGTTATAATAATGTAATAATTCATCATTTAAATATTCTTTGGGAACAAATATTTTCAAGAAGATGTTTACACTCTCTGGCACTCTAATGACTACATGCAATTTACCTTAAAGAAATAAGCAACTATTTGAACACAGGTTTACATACACTATCAGATGCAAGCTTCCGCAACCTCTAACCGTCACATTCTGAGTGCAAAGTATTATTTATGTTTGCCATGTAAGGAGAGGCTTTTCAAGTAAGCCTTGAAAAGATTACTGTGCTCACTTCTAATATATATGTAAAATTTAAAAAAAGTTTTCGACGTACTGGTGCTGTGATCGTTTTACTTATGTCTATACAATATATATCAAAAGCTAATGAAATGCTCACACTTACTTTTGACCGGGTTTAAAAAGTTACACATTAAATCGGTCATGTAAAATTTTCTAAACCCATGCTTGCATGCAGATGTTATATCTTTCCAACAGATTAATAATGAAGTTTGACATTTTGTAATTGACACTGCAGACATTTTGAATAAGTAGCGTAGAGCAACTGTATGCCTTGATATCAGGGATTTTACATTGTGAAAGTTTATTTGGTTTGGGGGGGGGGGGGGGTTCTACGGCGACCATCCTTAAATTACATCATTGGGGCAGATTTGAAAGGATCCAAAACATTATGTTACGCTTTCACCCACCCCCTTCCCCCGATAATGGATGGAAATTTGATCGAAATCAATCGACTGGTTACTGAGCAACTGTGGAAAACAGCCATAGTTAACTGGAGTCGCTCCGAAATTTCATATGACACTGCTTTTAGTCACCTTAGATATTGGTGATATTAAAAATTACCTCCATTTCAAATGATTTGGTGTTTCATAGATGATTTGAACTTGAAGCAATAAAGAAAGGAACAAAAAGGCACAGACTTGTCCCGTTTATAAAAATTCCTCTTATCTGACAACATCAGCTCTATGACGCTAAGGTGAAAACAGTTTTATTGGTCATTCATAATATTAATCATTTATCTGACTGTTTAGTTGATCCGGTGCTTTTCACGAGAAAATGTTGTGACTCGATTAGACACTCTTAGCTATATGACAGATTTATCTATAAGAGATTATATTGTACAGTCCGTTCTCATTAATCCAACACAGCAACTGTGAGAAAAATCAACGGATTAACGCAACTGTTTAATAAATTAATACAATTTTTAACCACCTTCTATAAATCCTTTTCCACGTTTGCGTCTAACTATCGCTGTAGTAGGATAAATGGAAATAGGATTAATGATATCAGTTTGTAGAATAAGAACTTTATTGTTTTTCGTATAAGGCCATTGGCCCAAGTACAAGTATATATAATTGTGGTGGAAACACATGAGTATTTTCTAAGTCTACATTATGGTGGGTGGTAAGTCATATAATCACATTCATATGACATAACATACATTATTACATAATTTGTATAGTATTTTTCATTAGCTTGAAGGCTAAATATATAAACTGTGTTGTTTTTCCGAATATCTCATCAGATTTATTACAAAGCAAATTTCAAAATAGTTTATAAGATGGGTATTCCCAATGGTTCTTTGGAAGAAATTTTAATCTTAATTGTAAGTATTTTTAGCATGTTAATAAAATATGTTATTCATCGTCAATTTCCCCTCTGTCACATGAATAACATAATCTACGTACCCTATCGACAAGTCTTTGTCTTCCTGTAACTATAAGAAGTTCTCCTAATCTCAAGAGAGTGTATAACAGTCTTATTTCGTTGTTTTCAAAAACATATCAATAGTGTTCACATTTTATACGATTTTCATAATTCCTATAACTCTTTAAATGGGTTGATCCATTTTCTTCTTTGTGCCATTTTTCCAAGTTAAAATCCATTACCCGTTGTCTAGATTGCACATTAAATAAATCAACGTCGCAAATATCCAGTGATAACCACACAACACTAAACCCATTTTTACAAAGTAGCTGTCTAATATGAGTTGCTCAAGTTATTTTCTGGTTATCATCCTGTGCATTTAACATCATGTAGCATTTCCTGGGGTATAAATAGCAAGACATATAAAACAATTTGCACCAATATATTCTATACATCGAATATAATAGTCAATATACATATTATAACGTCCATATTCACCAAAAGCATTATTTGTCTTAAAATATCGTTAACTAGTTCTGGATTTTGTATTGCACACTGTGTACAGCTATTATAATTTTTATCTGAAGATTCTTGCATCAAACATTATTGAATTTGATTTGCACAGATTCTAAATACTCATTCAGTTGTTTTAGTCATGAACATATCCAATGTCTAGTAAAATGGTTTTGAATGTTAATTTGTTTAGATTTTTATTGCAGATAATAAATGTCAAAATTCACGACATAATAACGTCTATTCCGTTATCTAAATATTTGCTATCGTCATAAGAAAAATCTGGTGCTTATACATATACTTCTCAATTTGACTATAAACGGTGATTCTGTGGACATGTCCAAAGTGTGTACACATTAAGTGGCAGGTCTCTGAACCCATTGTAACCAAATCTCTCTCTCTCTCTCTCTCTCTCTCTCTCTCTCTCTCTCTCTCTCTCTCTCTCTCTCAATTGTACCATATTACTACTATAGGTTAGTCATTCATCTTCCATTTCTTCTTTCAAAATGTCATATCACATAGGCATATATTCAGTTTAGTCATGATATGTACACGAAGAGGTAATTCATACGTGAACGAAACACCGATACATCTCTAGGTGTACGTAACATGTAAAATATGGACTTTGACGTCATACACTTCACAATACATGCATACAAAACACACATCGAGTTTGAAATATATATTTGAATATCACTTTCATTGTGCAATTCTAATACATACCACTGCGTAGGTTTCTATTGATTTATTTCTTTCTATATGTTATTGTAGACAATAGTCAGCTGCGTATATGACATGGTGGTCGCTTGTCAACAGACTTGTATATCACTGATGTCTGAGTGTATATCGGGTACAAGTCGCTTGTCAACAGACTTGTATATCACTGCTGTCTGGGAGTATATCGGGTACAAGATAAAAAGTCTTATAAATTACTCTCTGAAGGATGACTACGTATGCACCACGGATCAATCAGGTACAAGATCAAACGGACTTTAAAAAATAGTTCCTCAATGATGACTAGATATGCGTCACTGACAAATAGGGTACAAGATCAAATGGTCTAAATAGCTTTTCAATGACGACTACATCTGCGTCACAGAGAAATCGGGTTCAAGATCAAACGGTCTTAAAACAATAGTTTCTCAAGTATGACTAGATATGCCTCACGGACAAATTAGGTACAAGGTGAAACGTTCTTATAAATTGCTCTCTCAATGATGACTACATATGCGTCACTGACAAACGCGGACAAGTACATTCTCCTGACTAATATGAATCTTGTACATGTGACCCGTATATTTATGACCTTAACTGCTTTGCATTGTATTTACATTTACAAGTTAAATTCAAATAGTAATAAACGCATGCATTATGTCTACATATCTATCTCTACCTACCATCATGTATATATATATATATATATATATATATATATATATATATATATATATATATATATATATATACCTGCTTAACAGCGTATATATCGATCTATCTACCTACCTGTCTATGTATCTGCCGATCTGCCAATCTATATATCTATCTATCTATCTATCTATCTATCTATCTATCTATCTATCTATCGCTACCTACCTAAGTATCAAGATATCTATCTACTTATCAATGTATCTATGTATATATGTATCTATCTACCTGCAAACCTGGCTATCTATCGATCTACCAATTGATCTACCTACCTACCTATGTATCTATATATCTGCCTTCCTGTATATCAATCTATCTACCTGCATACCTGCCTATCTATCTATCTAACTCCCTACCCACCTACCTACCTACATATCTCTATGTCTATCTGTCTTTGTTTGATACCCGGTCCTCCCCCCCCCCCCAGCGGGGAATTTGAGCATCTTGAAGTTCTGTACTTGTTAACATATATATTAAAGAGGAAATCTGAGATAAGTTTAAGAGAATGAAAATTTAAAGTTTCTTAATTGTTTGTGTAAAAGTCTTGCTTATTACCAATATGTTATGGTAACATATTAAATAGCTATACAATTATAGTTTGATGTATTGCACAACTGAAACATTCCAGGTTTGGTGATTTTACAAATCGTTCAGGAAGTAGATTCATTGACAAATTTCCATTAAAACAAGGATTATTTACAGATGCCTTTAAATAGTTTTATCTTTAAAGAATGTTCTTTAATTAGACGTATTTCGACATTGGTATTGCCACAGTGCCATATGCAATTCTGAAAAACAGAACTAGACTTGCATTTGACAATATCTGTTTGAGAGTCCGCCAGCCAAGACTAGCCAGCATCTCGGTCACACTTGAGTGATATGAGCTGTCATTCAGAACCCAACTTACAGCATTACTGTGAACTCTTTCTTTATGTTTCTAATGCTTCTTTTACAATTTGGGTCTCAAATACTTGAACACTATTCCATTTTGGGTCTTACTTTGGTTTTAAAGCAGTTTTGTTTAAGTTTTTATTTTAATTGTTTTTATATAAGTTACGTGCTGTCGTATTGGTGGTTTTATCAACATGTAAATTCCACAAGAGATTTCGGTAAATATTTACACCTAAATATTTCGCATGATTGAAAATTTGCAAAACTTATCCATGGAGGAAGTATTTTGTTGGTATACGGTTAGTAGTCATAGGGGGCAATATGGGATCTTATTGGAGCATCCATACCAAAAGGGTGGATATACTATGGGGTCCTATGGGTAATCAGCATGGATTGTTCACTATGGGACCCTATGGAAATTTAACATGGATGGGCCACAATGCTGCCCAAGGACAATTTCACATGCAATGGACGGTATGGGACCCTATGGAAAAGTCCATCTTAAAAATGATGAAAATAATACGGAGTCCTGTGGGAATATAACATGGACAAGTTACAGTGCCACCTTATGGGAATTTAACACGAATAGACCACAACAATTTAACATGGATGGCATAGTATGGGGTCCTATTGGAATTTAATCATTATGACCAGATTACTGAAATGATCCAAACTGACATTCAGTAATATTGTGTCTTCTGCTCAGCAGTGATGTATTGTGGTAAAGACAAGGCTTTAAGTTACAACTTCAATGTCGTGTTTTCTGTACTGTTACATTATAGAGAGGTACAACTGGGCACTTATCGAAATGTAACATAATAACAGAACATGATTAACAGACAGTCAAAGACGTATATATTTACAGACAACTCATCCGTATAAAAAAATGTGTTTTGATACAGTGACCCACTTTATTATACGTCTACTAATAATCCTTAACTACTAGTGTACACCTCTAGATGCATTATCGTGCGCGACGGATTTTTTAAAATATATGTGCTGTGCATTGACATTTTTGAGTTCTTGCTTAAAGTTGTTCTTGCTTACTCGACTACACTGTTGCAAAAGTACACTCTATAGATTGAAAGTTGTAAACATACTTAAATAATAGATTCTTTTTATTACAAATTAATGTCCTAATCTCAGCAAACGACCTATGTTTTCATCTTTCTATTACATGGGTTCAGGAACTATCCGTATATTTAAATAAAAAATGAATTATGGAAAAACTAACATATACGTTTTGCCATCTGCAATCTGAGACATGAATAAACGTCATGTGCAACATAAAAGAACTATGTTTTTAATTTTAATCCAATTCATTGAGTGACCCTTTCTTACAGTGGTTTATGTCTACAATATAAGTGATGGATTTTATTATTGCTTTGGTTGCAATATTTGCCATTTTATTTCAATTTGTAATTTTCAATTTTTTTACGTTTAGAACATTTAAACTTCAAAGATGAAAATTAATTTCAGAAACAGCTTAAAGAATATGGTCCAATACAAAATTAAAGGTTCTAGAGAGAATCCAAACCTTCCTTGATGAAGACAATGTACACAGAAATTGAACATTACGTCTGGGACACAATTTTTTTATGAAAATCTAAAATTAGCGTTTGGGTCGGAATAGTATCCATGGGCTTTTTAACATTTTGGGAAGTATAGCACCCAATAGAATTTATAACATAAAATGCTCCAATTTCAGACAAGAACCACGTTGAAATTCACTAACATTTTGTAGTCTGCTCAACATTTATACATTTTGTCAAAAAAGAAGTTACAATTTATACATTTACCTTATTGTTTATGCGAGGGAGAGACAGCGACAGACAGAAAAAGAATTTAAAAAATAACATCGAGAACCCAATCTCTGTTTTTAGCTCTGTTGCTTCATTCGTTTTTTTTGTTTTTATCTTCTTTTTTTTTTTTCTTTTTTTTTTTTTTGTTTCAAAGAAAAAACGTTGTTTTTCTTTCTTATTCATACACAAACACACCATCGAACAAATGGAGGAAGTGGTGCCTATATTTTTGTCATCCCTGCAGATCCCAATATACAATCACACATACCAAGATTGTGGTTACTATTTTGTTCTTAAACCTACACACAAACACATGTACAACGGAAATTGGGGGTGCGATATATTACTTTTTGGTACATACTAACATTGACAATTACATACAACGGAAGGGGGCGTGTTTGTTTTAATACATACACACAAAAACATACAAAGAGAGATGGGTTTCTTTTTCATACGGACAAACGCCCATACTCATACAACGGGAATGGGTAACTTTTGTTTTCGCACACACACACACACACACACACACACACACACACACAGACACACAAGCATACTCCCGTAAGAGAACGAGAGAGATCCATTGGGCCATGGAGCCTGAGCGCTCCATCTCTCTCTCTCTCTCTCTCTCTCTCTCTCTCTCTCTCTCTCTCTCTCTCTATATATATATATATATATATATATATATATATATATATATCGAGGATTGGAAACAAAATCACACAAGTTGAAGTGTTTCATTTCCAATTCAATACTGTTATGTGCCCCTCTTAACCAACTCAGAATTCTGAGACACTGGTGTACACTTCTGGATACAGTATTGCTACCGACGTCAATTTAAAAAAAGAAAAATAAAAACGTATCCGCTATATGGTGACATTCTTGAACTTAAATATTACTTTCTTTATATGAATATCTTAATTGCTGAGAAGGAGATATCACAAAAAAAAACTTAAATATTACTTTCTTTATATGAATGTCTTAATTGCTGAGAAGGAGATATCACAAATAAAACTTAAATTAAAAATCTAGGGGTAGACACATAAGTTTTGATGTCTACAAACTATGAGACCTTATTGAGTTATAACATTGCTGCATAATGATATTTAATAATAGTGTGTCCTCTGCTCAAAATTATTACATTTTGTCAAAAGCAAGATTATAAGTAATAAATTTGCCCTAATATTTATATGTGGCATGACCTAGTGTTATTATTACCGAGACCCATTGATGCAGAGGGAGAAAGAAACAGAGACAGAGAAAGGCAGACAGACAGACAGAGAGGCTCCATAATTTTTTTTAAATACTCACAAAAGACGATTATTTGTCTTCGTAAAATCAATACTTTCATGTGCCCCTCTCAGCGAACTCAATAACTCACTGATTCACTATATTTATTTGACTATCGCTATTACAAATGGAACATAAAGACAGACAAATACATCCAATTGCAGACTTCACCCAGCCTGAAATTCACTAACATTGTGTAGTCTGATCACTGAGTTACGAATACACGTCATGTGCAGCTTATATGAAGTTTGATTCTTAACTTTGATCCGATCCACTCTTTGGCCCAGTTTACATGCGATGATTGCTTATGTCTATAATACAAGCAATGGATTTTGGGGTAGCAGTTCTTTTGCCAGTATTATTTTAAAGTTACGATTTTGATTTTTAAGTTTACAAAATTTAAACTTAAATAACTGAAGGCCAAATGGCAACAAGTACAACATACTGTGTTTTTATTTATGTCAGCCATGGTGTAACTAATATCTTGAATGGCTACCTTACTGGCATAACATAATAATTTATTTGCCTGTCATTTACATCCTCTGAAATAAATACTTTTTTAGACGTTCTATCACGAGTCACATTGTGAAAAAAAATTCTCGGAAAGTAATATGGAGAAATTAAAAATATGTCTACATTTTTAGTTCGAGAAAATACAGAGTGATTTGAAATTACTAAAATGACTAAATCAAACACAATAATCAAGAGATTAAAACTATAATTGTTATGGTTAGCTCACATATTATATTACTAAATCAACAAGATCACTGCTAACACTAATATTTTCTCAGAGTTGAGATAAGAGAGTAATTTAACACAGGATAATTGATTTGGAACAAACGGTTACAATAACCTGTGATATATTCAAAACTGAAGTAGGTTGAAAGACACTGGCGTGAAGTGTTATCACTGATAGAGTTAACACTGACACAGAAACTGTTAAAACTGAAATAAACAAAGCACCTACAATAAACAAATCATAGTCTTTTAATACATAAATGAACACGAAAATATTTGTAAAGAGCATTGCATTGGGAGTTAGAATTAATGAAGATAAAACGTAAATCGATGCAAACAAAAATGAGTTTGAGGAGAAAACGAAGCTAATTACTGGATAAATATTGCTCTTAGATTTTTGCATTTTACTGAGACATTATTCTCTCCATCCCGATAGTACTGAATTAGAGTTCGTGCCGTAGATGTAATTAACATTGAACTAAATAAACTTAGAACACTTGTGAAAGGGTTTTTAAAAGTGTTTTTGTTGTTTTTTATTAAGTCTTGAACTACAACTTAGACATTAGATAACATTTATCCACGTTTCGACGTACGATGATATTGAAGGGTTCGTAAGAGACACGAGTATGATCACATGAGTTGTCGTAAATTAATAGCTGTTTTCACGTTATCTTCATAAAAGGACGCAACGTTATAACAAAAAAAAGGAAATAAAAGTCGGGGCGGGAAAGAGGCGTAAAAGGGAAACTTATGTGACACGGAGGTGGGGGATTAGTTGGGTAAAGGAGGTGATCATATGAAAATTAGGACAAAAACCCCGCTGTCCTATCAATCAGTTAAACAATAGTTTCTCTTGTGATACCAGATATGTTAAAAAGGGGGGAAGGGGTGAGGGGGCGACGCAAGAACGTCCTCGATTTCTCTACTTACACTCAAGATGCGATGAGTGAGAGAGAGAGATTGGGGTAGGGGGGATTCAAAGGAGGAGCTAGAGACAAAGAGAGATACAAAATCAGGGCTAGAGTCCATTTCAGCGTGATCTAAAAAGTGTACCCTTCAAGTTAAAACAAAATTACTTCTACAAATTAAAAATGGTAGCTACAAAAAACCTGGACAACTCGAGAATTCAGTTAATTTAGAGCAGGCTAATGAATGTCAATTTCAGTTGGAAGTATAATTCATTGCCGACAACAGTACGTGCGGGAATTCCACTTACAAATCCTCCATTTTTGCTAGCCATTGCAAGTAATTTTCTACAAAGTATTATGGGTAACACTGGTATTATATTTTCTTTTGATAAACATATCTTTGCTATAGGGAGAAAAAGTATGACATTACACCAGTTTTACCCACAATTCCTTTCAGAAAACTAGCCTCAAAATATCTCGCAAAAATGGTCGATTTATACAGGAATTGCTGCGTTTAGCGCCGTCTGCTACACATTAAACCGTGTGATAGCAGATTTGTAAGTGATTTGATCATCTTAATGGCATTATTGGAAAACAATGCATGTTTTGCAAAGAAAATACACTGTATATGTTCTACTATTTTAAATTGCCTACCTTGAAGTAATAGAATTATCTGCAAAAAGGCGGTTAAAATCATTCTTTCTCTCGGGGATGTATTGTAGTCCATAACACTTACTCCTTTCTTTTCCAAGTTACAAAATATTTTATCGCAGTATAGGTTACTTAAAGTAAACACGATATATTTGAAGTAGAGCCAACAATCCCGAAACTTAAACAAGTCAATAAATTATCAGTGTGTGCCAAGCTTATCTGTTTTAAACTTAGGTGCCACTCTACAGTTATCCTGTACTTCCGAGAGAAGGACCAGTATAATGTGACTTTGTTTGCATTGGCAACATGCACTATGGAGACAGTGTTGGTATACCTCCGTGCTACTTGTATGTACTGTGACTGAAATTTCTTTACATGTGGTAATTATGGAAACTATGCACTATCTAAAGCAGACAGTTGATAAATTGGCCGCTCCCATGTACTTGAAAAATGATCCTGAACTAGTCCAAAGTACACTAACTTTAGCAGTTATTAAATAGGGAAAGCGAATTTTGCCAGAGTAGGCAATACCAGCTTCTGAAAGTGCAATGAATGAATTATAACATATATAAAAAATAAAAAATATCGGTTAGTTTTCTTTTTTTCCAATTTACCTTTGAACTTCAGGCAATGACAATGACCAGTCGGACCTACAACATCTGAAATAAGACCAAGCTGTATACTCTATAACCCAAATTACACCCATCAATCATACACCAAAATAAACGGAATTAAAAGTTATTGTAACAATATTTAAAATGTACACGGTCTGTTTTAAATAACCTGATAAACATTGAGGAAAACCTACGAAATTCTTTTTCTTTAAAAATCAAACACTTTGGTAATTGCGAAACTGTACAGCGGAACCTTAGCAACGGTCCCAGTACAGGACTGGTAATAAATAATTCCTTCCCAACATAATGTCGTATTAGGTTTTTTGACGTAATGAATTATATGATGACGTAAAACATGACGGTATTATTTTAATTCTTGCTAAATATTCTTGGAAATTAAAATGAGTGCAAGCAAATAATGGAGTAGAAACCAACGAAATTAAAATCGTGAATTTAGCAAATACTCTACATTGAATAGTGTTATAATAAAAAATAAAGGTTTTATAATTTGATTAGCAGGACCTTTGCGCTTAGGACGACTCATATGTTTTCTTTATCTCACAGATCAATAATTTTTTTTGTCTGAACAGGGCATATACATATTCACCGATTGGTTACCATTTTAAATATGTCGACATCTGCTTCTCTATGAAACTTAGACTTTGTTAACCATTAGTTGTATTTGTTCTTGTTTTCCACGCAAAGTTTATGCTTGTACTTGAAGTGTATATGTAATCAAGTTCTGGTATTTTGACTGCCAAGGTATTATCTTTATTGATTATAAATGAACATAAATACTTTGAGACTACTGTACACAGTATATGCTTGTAGTCGTAATATATTTTAACCAAGTTCTTGTCTTGTGGCTACAAAGGTATTTGATTTATTGATGATAAATATATATATATATATATATATATATATATATATATAACTATAATTATATTACTATATATATATATATATATATATATATATATATATATATATATATATATATATATATATATATATATATATATATATATATTCATAATTTGAGAGAATTGTTCACAAAACTTACAGCCTGCTTCATCTTGATACTTAATTAAATTAGTTATAGGCCTGCACGATAAGAATAAGTTAATACCTTGTTACAATGAGCTCATATTTAAATTCATCATTAGAAACAACCTATTTCTAAGACTGGCTAATGCACTTTTATAATTTGTTAAAAGATTAGTAAGATACAAAAGAACAGGAGACCCGAGTAGCCCTGTGATCGCTCAACAGGCCAGCATCGAACACAAAACCAAAGGTAATGGCAAATGTGATATATTATTCTGTCTTTTACTCTAAATCCCCATGCAATCATTGTTGTCCTGAGAATTTATTAATATGGTCTAGCAACTGTTGAACAGCTGCAATATATTACATTGTAGTCACCGATGACCAAATCGGGCAGTGGAGCAGGATTATTTGTTCAAAAATTAAAAACATATGTGTTGCTTTTTCTTTTTTGAAGAACATTTTCTTTTCTATATCTTGTTACTACATTTTCTATATCTTGTTACTACAAATATCTTTGCAGTATTAGTGTCCATAATTATCTTTTCCAATTTATTTTCTTCACTTTTCCTGCCATTAGGCAAAGTACTCACAGAGGATTTTTACGGCCTTCAATGAATTTAAAGGTAAAAAAAACAGATGATTACATCAAGTTACATTCTCATGCTTTGCAGGCATACCCAGTAATTTACATGGGAAGTTTCATTACCCATAAAAAATAGGAACACATATACAGTATAAATAATTGCGACGGCAAAAAATACAAAGTAAGGACAAAGGATAGGTTAAACATTTGAGAGCGAATGGTCAGTGCAACTATTAATAATTCATATTTCAAACATGATATTTTTTGGAGGGGGGGGATATTAAGTAGAAAATCTAAATTACTGAAGTTTCAACGTTTAAATATTTGGTCAAAATTCAAAAGCTTAAACTTTCAGATTTTTTATTTTTGTTCATATCGAGTGTGGTTAGTTCATATAGAGTGTATTTAGTTCATATAGAGTGTATTTAGTTCATGAAAAACCTGCTTAGATTGATTTAGTAATGACAATAAAATATGATCAATTTTAGACACAACTAACCCTTTCATCACTGTATATCTTTCCATTTGGAGTTAAAAACTCTGTTTCCACTAAATTAGCAGGTTTTTAATTTCTTAAGTTCTAGATGGAAAGTTAAGACTTCACACCTAAGACAACAAACTCAGTACAACCCCAATTAAGTTTATATTTTGAGCAGAATTCCTTGTTGGCACCTGTTCTACTTCTAATCTAAACTAACTTTGTATTTTTGGGGTGGGGTGGGGTGGGGGGACGGTGTTTTTCTTATTTTTTTTTCGTTGTTTGGTGTGTTTTTTTTCTTCAATGTTTATACTAAGGCTAGAAAATTTGGAAGATTGATATAAAAGATGTAAAGCAGACATTGGAGATTTCTCTGAACCATCAATATACAAGTAATGTTTCATCGGCATACTGAGATACAAGTGATGTATCATTGGCATACTGAGAAAGAACATATGTTATACTACCTATGTTTATTCCGCTAATATTTTGTTTTCCTTATCGTGTGGACTAAAATCTCTGCATACAAGATAAAACAGTATGGGAATAGTGGATTCACCTGTATACGCCCTCTTTCGATACCAAACCAATTAGATTCTTGACCAATAATAATTACACAAGATTTAATTTTTCGATAAAAATGCTTTATCCAATTTATTGTTGGTTCTTCAAAATACACACAATAATTTCTTCAAAATTAATTACTTTATCAATAAATGACCCAGCAACTGAGTTAAATGCTTTGTTAAATCAGTCAAAAGAAGCAGAAAAGGAATATTGTGCTTTTTGGTGTAAAACATGAAATAATATAAGTTCATTATGTTTTCCACGATGTATCGTCCTTTTAGAAACCCTGTTTGATCCTTACTGTTTAATTGTAGAGAGTACACATGCAGAATCAATTTCATCTGATACATTTAGAAGTGAAATGTTTGTCCAATTTGAAATATGCTGTTAGATTTATCACCTTTTGGTGAACATATAATAGCTCCTTTCTTTGTGGAAGATAATTCCTCAAGTTCATACCCAAAGTTAACAGCCCTCACAAGAAACTGTCCAATATCCCAACAAAATTTTAAAATTCTACCATGCATCCATCAGATACTAAGCTTTTTGCATTATGCATTTTAGAAGATTTGCAGCTTCTGCATATGATATATGACCATTTGAGGAATGTTTCTGTGAAACGTTCAACCTAGGAATCTCTGGATAATTAAGTAGAAGTTCAAGATCGACAGGATCAACTGCACGCTTTTTATATAAATTCAAATAATTTTGCTTCAATAAATATTTCTTTCTGACCGTTAAAAAACCATTGATTTTAGCACAAGGTGGCATCATTTTATTTATGTAATTTCCATTTTTTATTTATTTTAGAAGTATTTTGTCACTTTCTCTCCTTCTTCAATTTCATATAGCTCTAGCCCTAACCCTCACTACATCCATCTTTTTCTTCCCAATATCTTCTAACTTGTTCTTCTGTTCCTACAGTTTTGGTATTTCATTCACGCTGTGTCTCGCTTCTAAATTATCTGGAATTAGTTGCTGTTCCTGTCGAGCTTGACTTCTTTTTTAAAGATGCATAAGAAATTGTTTTTTCTGTAATTTCTAATAGACGTATTTCAATTAAAAGGTGATCATTTTTTACACATTTAAAATCAGATACAGGTATATTCTCAAAAGTATCTAATTGTTCAGCACATATTGATGTTTGACTTTTAAGAGAGCTTTTTTTCCTTTTCTAACATATTCCGAATCTTTTATAAAAGAATGATTAAATTTTAAATATGTTTTTCTTTTTTTTTTCATTTTGGAAATATTTTAATTTCCTTTTGGAAAACTGTCTTCGTTTTTATAAAAGAATGGCCAGTACTATAACGGTTGTTCAACATTTACATTTTCAATAAATGTAAATAAATTTTCTGAAACAAGAAAAAAGTCCAATCTGGTTTGTCTTACTGGATTACTTTTCCTACCTATGGATCCCTATGTTATGTTCCCTCCATACATCCAATAAATTATATTTTATGCATATATCTAAAATAACTTTTCTTGCTGATGGATTATTTACATTATTATAATTAAAAGTATCTATATGTGGATCCATCACTAGATTAAAATCTCCTCATAATAATAACATAATCATCTTTTAGATGCAATACATCTTTGTTTATCTCAATGAAAAATCCTGGATTGTCTCTATTTGGTTTATAAATATTAATAAGTGTAAAAGTCTGTTGTTTACAATGGTTATGTTCATGCAAAGTTCATTGACTGTATTATCTTTCTTTGTTATAAACTGGAAGTTAGTGTAAAAAACCTAAAGTATGTACTAATTGTATTTACGTCTCCGTTGATAGCTTTGTTCGATTTTAGCAATTATTTGCTTTATTATGGGGAGTCGGTGTTGTGAAGATAATTTTCATACCGATTCATTAGCCAATTACTAGGAGCTGAGGTCATAATGTACTGTGTTCACCAGGCTTTGGGCTAGCATGGATTAGTTCTCAAAATGGACCCTAGTTAATTTCTTAATATAAGGAATTCTAGGGATATTTCCACCCATAAATATTTAGTAATTTGAGATAGGAATAATTCTTTGTATTAGGTGTTTGGGTTGTGTCTTGTAGCAAGTGGCATAAATACCGATCTACGGCTTAGAAAAGCAAATTGATAAATCATACGAATGTGAAGCAAGAAAATACATCCAAGTTTGAAATCAGTCTCGTAAATGTATGGTCGCTAGTTAATTAAAGGGACATAATTTGTGGTATTAGCGCATTTGAGATCCCTTCAGCTGACAACAACGGCTGTTTTAATAATAGTACAGGTCGAAGAAATGATGCAAAATAGTAAGGTTGCCTAATAGAGTCGCCTTAGGGAAAATTATGGGGCATAAGGGGAAATTAACATTAAGCCAAACTTGGAAGCATAAGGGGAAATTAACGTTAAGGGACACTTGGGGCCATAATGAGAAAATGGAGTCGCTTTGGGGAAAATTAAGGGGCATAACTGAATTGTTTTTAACATTAATCAACACTTGAAAGCATAATGAGAAAATATTAGGATTGACCCATATAGTCGTTTTTGGGAACATTATGGGACATAAAAGGAAATTAGAGTTAAGCGGCACTTGGTGGTACAAGGAAAAATTAACATAGACTGCCATGTTGACACATGTATAGGCACAAAGGGAATGTAATGTTAAACATACAACATTTTACTGATCAACACTCCACATTTACTGAGCAACACACATAATTATTGACCAGCACCAGCGCTTGCTGACCAACACAACACCTACTGACCAAAGCGTCCTCTGACTGACCAGCACCCAAATCTACTGAAGAACACTGCACATTTACTGACAAACATGCAGTGCTACTGACCAACATGCCGTCAGACTGACCTTACCCCACATTTACTGACCATCACCGACATTTACTAACCAACACGCCGTCTGACTGACCAAAACCCCACATATACTGACTAACATCCCACATCTACTGACCATCACCCACACCTACTGACCAGCATCCACGCTTACTAAATAATATACAATCTTACTGACCAGCACGCGGTGCGAAAGGGAATGCAAAGCAAGAGAAAGAGTAATATCTAGCGTAGACAAAATGACATCTCACATTTACACCTACATACACTTAATCACAAAAGTGGAATGTAAGGAGATAAAAAAGAATTCACACATAAAGGCAAACATACAACTCATATTGATATACTATCACGCAAGACAGAAGAGTTAAAGGAGGGTTAAGTTTAAGCTGTAGAAGAGAAAACAATAGACAAATGACATACATATTAAACAGACAAGCATACAAACAAAAAGAATAAAAATTGCTAATATTGGAGTAGTATCTGTGTTTCTGAGAGATTTGTGTGGCTCGAAAAAGGGATCGTTCGGAGGGGAGTGGGGGTAACAAAAGATAGTTAACATTTAATATTGCCTCGTCACTTTTCTTCGTCGCATGCTTCTCCTGATGATCGTTCCATATTCTATCACTCTTTTGGAGACTTATAGGTCCGTTGTTAAAAGTCGCTTTTCCCTTGTTAGGATCGATTGCTGGGCTTCTTTTAGAACAAGTGTGGAGGTGAACATAAAAGGGACATATCTTTCTGGGAGGAGATCAGACCTGTACTCTTGAATCTTATGGAAGGGTGAAAATGAACTTTAGTTCCTTAACAGATACTCACTTACCCGCTACTCCTAATCTCACAGAAATGGCACACGTACAACAAGAGTTACAATCGTTGATGGATAGAACAGATTTGTCACAAACGGAAAAATGGCAACGGTACGGACAATTATTGCACCGTCTTTAACTGTTTCAACAGAACGTTTTAGATGAAACTGATGAACATACTCTGAGAGATTTCAGAATGTCATGAAACAGAAGAGTATAAAACAGCAGCAGCTCCAAAGACGACGACAGACACTGCTACGTTAATGGAAGATAAAAACAAAAGAAAAGAGAAGAGTTTCCAACCCCGTAAGCTCAAACACCTTTTACCTCAAGTGTGGCAGCCATGTTGACACCTTCACCTACTCTGAGGCGAAAAGAAATGAAAGTCTGGGTCAAAAAGATGATATTGACACCCTTTCCATCAGAAATGGAAAAGAAAGAAGTAAAGAAAAATATGAAAAAGAACCGATGACTTCTGTGGAAATTTCCTTACCTACTCCTATTTCGCGTCGGACACGTCAAGTATCGCAATCAAAAAAACACCGCACGAACCCAAGAGCATCAAACATTGGGTGATTTATTGAGCAGCAACAACATGGACACACTTTTATCCAGCATTTACAACAACCCTGCCTATGCGAATGGCTACAAAGAAATTTAAAACTTGTATCGTGCAGACAAATCCAAGCCAAAAGGTTTACTTCTGCAAGATGTAAGACAATGGTTACAACAAGAACAATCGACGTACACGTTCCACAAACCCATTCGACGAAAATTTCCAAACCTTCACACCAAAGTAGCAGGAATCGATCATCAACGACAAGCCGATGTAGCAGATGTCTCCTATTTAGTTTCGTACAATCGAGGTTACAAAATATTTGTTTTGTGTTATTGGTGTGCTTTCAAAGTCGGCTTGCTTTGTTCCTTTGACATCTGAAAACAAGTTCAAAGTTAGTGCAAGCTTTTAAAGTTGCCTTGAAAACAAATTAGTCAACATCCTCTGCGATGCCAAAGAGACAAAGGCACTAAATTTCTCAACCAAGTCTCTCAAAAAGAACTGAAAAAGACACAAAACCGGTGTTGTGAAACGTTTTCAAAGGAATCTTGAAATAAAGTATGTGGAAATACTTTACACATCAACATACTGTCCAAAATATTGACGTGTTACCATGTCTAGTGAAAGTTTACAATCAATGGTACCATCTTAGTATTGGCTGTGCTCCAGCAGAAGTGTCACCTCAGAAGGAAGTGATTGTGTTTAATCGATTGTTTGGAACGTCGGAGACAAGAAAAAGGGACAAAATGTCAAACACAGGAGATTAGGTTCGCATAAAAAACACTTTTAAAAAAAGGCTATTTATCTAACTCGATGACATAATGTTTTTGTGTAACAGAACAGGTGCGTGGACGTGAATTGTCTGTCTATAAATTGGAAGATATGAATGGAACAAATTTAAAGGAACCTTTTACTTGCCCGAGTTACAAGGAGTGACCAAGAAATACGACGACGTGTACAATATCGAAAGTATTCTCAATCAAAGAACACGTAAAGTAGGAAAACGTTGTATCCAAGAAGACAATTTCCTTTGGAAATAATATCCACTCAGTTTGGATTCTTGGAGTGCCGTTCACAAACCATTGCCTATAAAAAGAACTCGAAGTCACAAACATGACGTTAAACACTGCATAACCTTCTCAGAGTTCATCTCTCCCAGAACTTCAAAACAGGCACTACAGGAACAGTGGATGTGGTGTGGAAACCGTGTTCCTAAAAATGAAATTGTCTTTTGCTGTCAGACCTTTGTGTGGTATTCTGTTATTGGTGTAACGATTGGAAACTTGAGTTTGCAACAAGTGGGTAAACAACTGTGGTTTCTTCCAGTCACATCACCCCTTTGGAACGCGTGAAAAGTCATTCTATGATATCGAGTAATTCATCGGTGACCAGAATCATCATTCCTGCAGGATATTAGTGTAATGCTTGACATCTCGTCGATACCATATCAACAATTTTCAACAATCAGTTTGGCAAAGAACTCGACAAAAGCAACAAACGCTGACTGATTGAGTACCATCCACCTTCTCATCGTCTTAAATTGGATTATTCCTGCGGAAAAACGCTCTCCATCAGTTTTTTTTTCTCCCAAATTTGTCTGCGTTTCTGGATGGAAACACAGCCCTCATTCATACGAAAGACAGCAACAACAACAACAGATTCTTCAGTATTTTCCATATCCCATCGAACTGAGCGAAAGACTCAATTTGATGTTTGTGTACTCCAATGTTGTCGAGTAAAACGAAGTGGGAAACACAGACGTTTCGATCTTGAGAGCCATTCCTTTCAAAGTGGATTTTGCCATAGCTTCTTACGATGAAGAAGGACACCCGTATCACGTTCACCAAGTATTAGTGCATTGTCATTAACTACCTGTCAGTAGATTGTATTTGGACAGTGTGCATATTGGTATAACAGGATATCTTAGACAAAATAATACATATTCTCTAAAGGAAAAGTCACCGTGAAACTACATTTTTGAAAACGATTCTAGACTGAGTTGTAACAGATGTAACCTGTGTATCAAGGAGTAGCTCTACAACGAGGAAATGGTTTAGGAGAGCTGTTGCAATCGGTCTTTCGTACGGTGGCACCCGGCTTGAAACATATTGTCACTCGTGGATTGCATGCTTTAAGCAAAACAGCCTTGACGCAATGAACAGAATTTCACCAAAACGTACTCATCGACCAACAAAGTCCCAGACAGGCGTTACTGAAGGTAAGATAAAATGCATTGATCCAGACAGGAAACAAACTCCTTGCTCGCCAAGCAACCACTATAAATTTGCCTCACACTAATGTCGACACCATTTATTCATCCTCCAAGCCACAGCAGGCACGCAGCAAAAAGAACATTCAGACCTCACAGACTCCACCAGAAAAAGAGTAAGAAAAGAACCATCAGAAATTCGGACGTTTTTGATTGCTAGGAAAAAAAATGATGTACCGAGATTCTTGCGAAAGTACCAAAACAAAACTTGATCTGTTTGTCGTGCCTCCAACAATAATGACGATGCAAGAATCTCAGTGCGTAGACTTCCACCCCGCATCGTCTCTGACAACTTCAGCTCCCATCGAATTTGAAATGAAAAGACAAACCGAACATTATATCGATCGGAATTACAGTTATTTGCACCTGAACGTGAAAGTCATCAAATAGACAATACCAATCCAGGCGCCAATGCTAGAGTGTCTTCTTCCTGGACACTCACTCTTACCAAGATAACCTAGAGAATCGCATGACGTATGGAAGAACACACACCTCAGTTCTTGTTTGGTGTGAAAACCTGACATTTTGGACACGTTCAACGACACTGCTTTGATTGTGGATAAAGATTCAGGTCACAATGTAGGCTTTAACAACCGACAAAAGAACAAGGGCGTAATTTAGAAATGATGGATCGTTTGCACTTGGACACGTGGTCGCACGACAAGAATGTGTTAAATGGTGTGGATGTACGTCTAAGACGGAATGGAAGTAGTACCGTGTTCCATTTGATGGCTCATGCAAACAAGTACAAAACCAATATCGAAGAAGCCAGACTCTACGTGCGACGTTTTAAAGTGTTCCCCAAGGTGGCAATCAAGCGCTGCATAGAACTAAAGCCAAGTATCCTATACGACGAGTGGTAGTCAAAACTTTCACTGGAATCCGATCCAAGATTGAAGATTATGTTTTCCAGGGTCACATGCCCAAACGTTTGTTCATTGGCATCGTCGGCAATGCTCTCCTCATCGGCACCATTGATTAAAACCCTTTCCAGTTCCAACACATCCGCATGTCCAGGATAGAAGTCACTCGCAGATACCGATTCGTTGTGTACCAGATCTTTTGAACGTAACGTTGCCCAGTTGAAGTACTTAAGATCTTACTTGATTCTGTGTGAAGCCACAGGAAAATTAGGAACCAACAGTGCCCACGGCATTTCATACAACGACTATGTAAGTGGATGTGGTTTGTGGGGATTGGATTAAACTCCAGATCAAGGCAGCGACGAGTGACATTTCCACCCTATAAAAGCAGGCCCACTCCGTGTAGAACAACAGTTTGCACTTGCCATCGAGCACGCAGTGAACTTAATCTTGTATGCAGAATTCGATAATACTCTGGAAATTAACAGTCTAAGAGAAGTGCTCCTAGACTATTAAAGAAAAACATGGAACACAAAGCCATGAACATTGAAAAGGATGATGTTTTTCACACAGAACAGGAACTACAGCAGTCACAGGCACTATATCCAAGAGAAGAAGAAAAGAAAGAAGACAAGTGTGTCATGTCACGATGGCTAGAACAAGAAAAACACTTAGTCTCCTGAAAGAATCGCATACCTGACCTGTCTTATGGTCGTCAAATCATGCTAGTCAAAAGCAACACACCTAATGTTTGATGCTTAGTCAAAATCTATCATGCTAGTCAAAAGCAACACACTTAATGTTTGATGCTTAGTCAAATCTATCATGCTAGTCAAAAGCAACACACCTAATGTTTGATGCTTAGTCAAATCTATCATGCTAGTCAAAAGCAACACACCTAATGTTTGATGCTTAGTCAAAATCTATCATGCTAGTCAAAAGCAACACACCTAATGTTTGATGCTTAGTCAAATCTATCATGCTAGTCAAAAGCAACACACCTAATGTTTGATGCTTAGTCAAAATCTATCATGCTAGTCAAAAGCAACACACCTAATGTTTGATGCTTAGTCAAAATCTATCATGCTAGTCAAAAGCAACACACCTAATGTTTGATGCTTAGTCAAAATCTATCATGCTAGTCAAAAGCAACACACCTAATGTTTGATGCTTAGTCAAAATCTATCATGCTAGTCAAAAGCAACACACCTAATGTTTGATGCTTAGTCAAATCTATCATGCTAGTCAAAAGCAACACACCTAATGTTTGATGCTTAGTCAAAATCTATCATGCTAGTCAAAAGCAACACACCTAATGTTTGATGCTTAGTCAAAATCTATCATGCTAGTCAAAAGCAACACACCTAATGTTTGATGCTTAGTCAAGAAGTAAACTTGGTAAGGTATCTTGAAAGAGTGGTCTAAATACTTGAGCGACTGTTCAACCTCTCCATTGACTTCTTTGGAGACGAAACACATATAAGCTCTTTTACAGCAGAATACAGAGACTTAACCGCTAATCGATATTTCCTTGACAGACCTCCTAAAGAAAAAGTCACGTGTGAAATCATTCCTTATCATTCTCTGTGAAATGAATAATTGGAAACTTCACTACCTATTAATCCACAGTTCGTACACAGCTGGAATCCAGTCGTGTGTGCTAAAGATGAACTTCATCATCGTAAACCTAAAGATGATCTAGCTAATATAATTAACACGGACGACAGTCATCGACCAGGAACCCATTCAGTGACCGTCTACTTTCCCAATGACCACAGTGTGGGATATTTTGATTTGTATGGGTTACCTCTTCACGAAGACGATATGCTGTATTCACTCAATTCAATAATGTGGGATTACAAGGATTCGAGTTGGTGATGTGTGTACGTTCTTCATCAAGAGTCTTGGAGTCATATTAGAATATTTACTGATTTGTTTTAGCTGTTATTGCTTTAGAAACGATGCAAACATAGAAGTGTGGTTTACCTATATTTATGGCTATCCGTTTTCTTTAGCTCCAAAACGTAGCAAAATGACACTGTTCTAGACCATTAAAAGTCAAGTCTTACTTCCCAAAGTTGTCAACTTTGTAAATACGTTTATGTTTAAACATGTTTTGCATTTGGCATGTGTCCGTTGTACGTGAAGAGAAAGGACTACCCTAATGATCCCTGTTAATTTCTTCTTTGAAGCATTATTGAGTTAGCGGGTGTTGGTTGATTTGTGATTGATTTTTTTAAACTGTTTTACATGCACTTTGATTTTCTCTCTCTTAATCTTTTCTTTGAATTGCTAAAAGGAGTGTTTACTTCCACGTCCGCGTCAAATCTTTGATGGATGTTTTCCTTTTCGAGTGCACCTCTAACATATAAAGCAGTACGTTGGAAAGTGTTACTATCCATCGTCGACTCAATAGCCAGTACAAGTTGGAAAACTCCGTGAAGCAATGTGCTTGTTACAGAGAGTGGAACACCTCCTGAGCCGGTATAAGAGTACTCAACCGCCGTGCCGGGCACCATAAAAGGGAAATGACTTCCTTCCGTATGAACAAGCTGCTCATACGAGAAGTCATTGATAAAGAGACAGAGAAAATCAAGAGAGCTTCGGCGGAGAAGAAGAGGAAAAGGGGCGAGATAAGCGGGAAAGGGAACAGCGAAGGGTGGGGGTGTTCAGCAACGGAGAAGAAGAGGAAAAGGGGCGAGATTAGCGGGAAAGGGAACAGCGAAGGGTGGGGGGTGTTCAGCAACCGCTTGAGGCAAAGGGAAAGATAACAAAAAGACTTAGATATGGAGCTAGAACTGGAACTGCAGCAATAGCAATATCAGCCCTAACTTTCCCAAATGACCCACACATTTCCCAATAGCGACTCCTTGGGGGAATCATACTATTTTGTCATTATGCACCCAAGTGTTGCTTGATGCTAATTTCCCCTTATACCCCGTAATTTTCCCAAAAGCGACTATGTTTAGCAATTCTACTATGTTCTCATTATGTCTCCAAGTATCGCTTAAAAGTAGACCTTAATGCTATACACTACAATCGGGAATCTTAATTTGTTAGATATTTCGCGTGCTCTACGAAGGCTTGACGCACATTCATTCACTGGATTAAGATATATAGTTATTTAATTGCCATCAAGATGCGACCTCCAAGAAATAGCTGAGTGACATTTTGTAAACAGCCCGAGGGGTCACTAGACCGCAAGTCTAACATTGTCTTGTATTTCAGCAATTCATCTTCTGCTGCTTCTTCTTCTTCTTCTTATTCAGGCCCACCCCTAGTGGTAATTTCCCCTTATGCCCTATAATTTTCCCAAAAGCAACTCTATGGAGTAATCATACAATTTTCTCATGTCTCATATCGTCGGCCTTTACTACTCTTGAGGTCATTGGAAATAAGATCAACATCGATCTCAAGCCAACCTCACACAGGTGTTGCTGGATAATAAAGTTCTTGAGATAGCCCAATCCCTGACGATTCAATGTAGCAAGAGTTTTTCATAGTTGACTCAGACATAAACTAAAACAATGTATATACTACTCTTATTATCCATTGTGTGCAGAGACCATACAAAAACTTTTCGGTGGCTAATTTTGTAAATAACCAATGAATACAGATAAAATATAACAATAATGTTGCATATTGTACAATATCAGGAATACTGCAATTAAAGCTGGTGGTGATTTGAATACAGACCAAGACTGAGATGTGTTATAACAGAGTAGATCAAAGACAATATTAAACAGAAGAATGTCATTGAAATTAAAAAGTACAAAAGAGAAATAAAAACGAGTGAAGAAAGAAACAAAATTGGAATCAGAAGTAGCCTGACTACTTAACTACAGCAAATGTAAATGGCATGCATATGTTCGCAAGCATATATATGATAATATTTACAAATATTTAAATATATAGTTGTACTACACACTGTACACTTCCAATAACTAAACCTGATGTTCCTCATCCGTGGTAAATTTTCATATATCTTGTAATATTTGCTAAATAGAGTAACACACAGTAAAAAATCAATGAAGAAGAAAAATGAACAAACGAGGAGGATGCAGAAGTTGCGGAGGCGAGAAAAAAGAAAAATAAAATGGATGGAAAAGGAGCGAGAAAAAATAAGTTGTTCTTCCCTATTTTGTTTTTTTCCCATAATTAAGAGAGAGAGAGAGAGAGAAGAGGGCAGAGAATAAATAAAGGGACTGTATTATCAACTCCTCATGCAGAAATCGACAAAGTAGAAGATGAATATTACATCAGAGGTGGAATAAATCCTAAGTTGATTAATAAAGGGGTAAAACGTCTCGTGTCACGTTCGGATACTCTTAAAAATGGACCTACTATCGTGATACAAGTCTTCGAAATCGTAAAGAGTAGTCTTTACAATACATAAGAATCTTACACAAAAACATTCCAAAATTTCTATCATGAGTAATATTACACAGCCTACACTCTCTACTATCTGTGGCGAGTGTTGTGACGTGAATAAAAGAAGAAACAATGTAAACAGGAAATACAGCGGGCTTGTTCTGGTTTACAACTAAATATTGTTTAAGCTTGCACTTAGACAAAATCACAGAATAAAACTGACTGGGCAGACTTGTTCTAAAAATAACCCAAAGAGAACAAAACATAAAATGAGTTCCGTTCCCCAAACCCAACCCCACCCCCAAATCAGTGAATCCTTAAGAAAAACACACATCCTATTCATATTGAATAGACTAGAAATATAGACAAGGTAACTTGCTTCACTCCAAACTTTAATTTTGGCTCAAAATGTTTCGAAAGGACTTCGCTTACTCTTATTCTCAGTTTCTTTTCATTTGTAACTTTTTCATAGAATTTACTATAAAAAAAAATGTATGCCTCAGACACACATTCTTGTTCTTTGATCTTATCCAAAAAATTTAGTTTTATTTTGTAGGATCTGGCTTCATCATAATAAAGAAATATAAAATATTTTTCAAAAAGAACACGGTTACAGCTGAATACAACTTATCGTCTATGTAACCTCAGCTATGCTTCTAGCACGAGGGCCACCCCACCCCTGCTGTACCTTTGATCTTACTGCTCAATTGACGACTGGGAAGCACATTTGGGTATTAAAACACATGAGGTAATATATGGCAGCTCTCTGAAGTTTCCAATCCCTGTGTTATATGCTGCCCCTGATAACAGTTAAGTGATAAAATGCTTGCTATATTGATATGTGTTTACTGGTTTACATAGCCACCTACTTTGCTTTTATTTACACATTAGTTGAATACCTAAAATGACTTGCAAGCAAAGAAGATTATAACAACGGCAAACTGTCTATTGCTAACTGGGTCGAAATACACACTTCTTTTCTTCTTTTTATTAGAATATCTGTCAACGATTGTATTCACCTATTTCACGTGTCAGACCAAGTATGTGTATTTCTCAATGTCGCTGGGGTGGATCAAAACAGTAGTCATACAATGACTACTCAAGGAATACTCTTTAATTCCGCACGGAATAGGCTCCAAACACATGACTCAGTACTCATCAAAGGAGACGTTTGGTCTCTATTTTCCTCTTAGGTTTATATTTTCTCGAAACGTAACAGCCCACGGAAAATTACAGATAATCTGTCTCCGAAAAGTTCATTGCCTGTGATAAATCCGTTGTGGTTTTTACAGTGTATCTGACATTTTGTGCTTGCAGGAATTTAATTAGGAGTCTTTATTTAACCTAATTTATTCCATAATATACATAAGGATCTAACTTGGGGCAGAGGGGGTGCAAACAGGGCCGGATTAACACCTTTAGAGGCCCTAAGCACTGAAAAAATTATGGTTCCCCCCCCCCCTAGGTAATTCAAAATAAAAACAATACTAAACCGTAATTTCTCTCTTTTTTTTTTTTTTGTGCCCCTGCCCCTTTTGCTTGGTGCCCTAAGCACGTGCTTAGTCTGCCTATTGGGTAATCCAGTATTGGGTTCAAATAACGGCAGAATAAAGTCATAAGTTGGAGCTTACTCAAAACTCATTTTCTGATTAAAAGAGAAAATGGAACCGAAGTAAAGTGATAACAAACTTCACTCTTCTTGAACATCAATATAGAAATATGTCCTTTAGCGTTTCAATTTACATAACACGATAATCCCGTGAAAACGGCACTGCCTAGGATTCGGTTAATTCAATTTGTATGTGTAAGAAAGAATACCAACACATACATATACATAATGTTTGTTGGTCCATATACCACTTTCATCGGAGGTAATTATTGCTGCCATAGAAATTAATTTAATTTGAATTATTGCATAACCCCAACCACAGTGTGTCGAAGTAATTTTGAAAACCACAACATACTTATCACATGAAAATGACCTATCAAAGTCCATGGTATTTGTAAACGGCCTATCAAAGTTAATGGTATTTGTAAATGATGTATCAAAGTCCATGGTATTTGTAAACGAACTATCAAAGTCCATAATAGTTGTAATGTTCCCTAGGCTACAAACTTTCTAGAAAGTATAAGGCATAAAGGAGAAAGGCAAAACATATTCCCAATGAGATAGGTATTGCTTTTCAAGGATATATATATATATATATATATATATATATATATATATATATATATATATATATATATATATATATATATATATATATATCCTTTGAAATATATAATGTATATTGGACATCCCATTTGTTTTCCAACATAAATCTACATCATATTAGCAGTCATATTGGATAGCATTCATTCAATCAGACCCTTAGATAATTGCACTGAATATGAAATTACCCATTCATTTTATAGCATGACTATGCTGATAATTTTATAATTCAATAAATGTATACATTATTGGCCTAACCCCAAAGTGACGATCTATGTATTTAATTGGTAGCAGAGAATATCTTTCACAATCAATGATAAAGTGATAATTCATCGTCTCGTAAATTACACAATGAACACAACCTGTGTTCAGCTGGAGTAGGATGTGGCCTGTTTCATCTACCAAATATCTGTTTACAAATTATATAATGCTGTTCTTTACTTTGTAATATATTTTGACATTTTTGTGTTGTTACCAAATTTAAATATTCTTTACATCCTAACTCCAGGGATCTATTTACATATAGCCTAGATCGTGATAATTGCTCCATCCTTGAATGAGAGTTTTCAACTGGGCATGTTATACGTGAGAGATATAATTTTGCCATTCTATACATGCTTGATGTATGCTCAATAATGCATATGTATCGAGTGAACCAAGACACACATTCCACTGCAAGACGAAACCAACGCATATATCTGTTATTATTTTAAAGCAAATGGCTTAGACATACATGTGCCATGTCAATCTGAGCAATCTGCGTTTTTATTTAACTTTGTTCGCAGTTTGGTTCTTACCGTAATCGGGTAACTACGATAAATCATGTCAGTTCAGTGTGCCTTATCAATAGACTTTGACCTCGAGTTAAAATAAATGTCTTTCATATCATAGAGCCCTCTACTACCTACAAAATTTGGATCTTGAATTTAGCTAGGGAAGTTAATGTAGTGATATGTATGTCTTTAGTCTCCATGCAACGGCGTACACATTGAAATGCAATCGTCCTTTTACAACGTCGACACTATATATGGCGACAATATAGTACCTGAGTGATAAATCTTTACATATTACACAGCAGATATTTTTCGTCATTTATAAAGATTAATGACATTTTTGTACATGAAAATTTTAACGTGCTAATGGATTATATTGTTTTCCTGTCTATTTTGAAAATCCGGTTTATGTTAGATATTTGTGACTTTAGAAAAAAACTTAATCAATATCTCTGAATTAATTACTGTGTACAACAAAGTTTGTAATAAAGGATATTTGACTGAAAGTTATTTTCTTCAGGACATACCACGATTTTTATATTTCATATTATTATTTCATTTCAAGTCATCAGGGTGGTGGGGGGAAAATGGATTCGTATGGTATCATTAGAGGACGCTGGATTCATTTTTCTAAATACGGGTATTTTGAGGCTTTTTTATTTCCGGAAGTAAAAGAGTACTTTCTTATTGGACTGTCTTTCTTAGCTTCATTTGGAAACGTATATAATAATAGCAAAAATGGTGTACCGTGCTTGTTGGCGTGCCTGAGAATGTTGGACAGTCTTTCACACCTTGATACAAGGCAAAGTTATGTTATAATAGCAGAATAGTGTACCCATCTCTCAAGAATGAAAAAGAAAACAAGCAGCGTACACGATAGACATCTATTTTTATCGATGATATCATGTGCTCTTTCCGCTTCCCGTGGATGCGTGGTAGCCAGGGCTGGAGACAAGGCGCTAACGTAGAAAGCAGCAGTTTTAAATATAAATGCATGCTCAAAAAAGACACTAACGATAATTTGCTTCAAATAGATTGATCTTATTTGCTCTATGGACATCCTTCTTCACTAAGACATGAATTGTATCTGCACAGATACCTCTAACACTTACAGGGTCGGTTGACAATAAATTGATGTGCAAATTTGTATTATTAATGTTAACAGCTAAAAGTAGGGGTGACACTTCAAGGAGCACTTTTTTATAAATTTATATAAATTTTACTTTGAATCTGCTTTTTTTTCAGTCCGATTCCAACTTCGAGAAATCGTGAAATTATGATTGTGTGCAATGTAAAAAGTTGTAAAGTGGCGTTGAAAGAAGGTAAAATTTAGATGCATGTAGTGGTTTCCTCGTCTAAAAAATAAAACATGACACCTAAATGTGTAGTCTGAGACCCATTAAAGTAAACAGTGTTTGCAATGACCTACGTTTCTTACTAAACTGGTCATGCAAAGATTTTGGATTATGTACCGTACAGGCGAAGCAGACAAGACGTCATTGAACAGAATTTCCTGTTGGTTCATTCTTAGCGCAGACCTTCAAACTTTGTTTACATATAAGCGTGAAAGAAGAAAAGGATGTTTTATTTGGTTTCAATTTATGTTTCATGCATTGTTGCACGCGCGTCTTCATTGGTACCTTTCTAAAGTGCCAGTTCTATTCTTGTTACTATAGCAAGTTGTGTCACTACCATTCGCAACTTAGAGGTCAATCCTACGGATCATACTTTGAATGTCACTCTGCACCATCGCCGCTAATTTAGCGCCTCTGCTATCTGTCCTTTTATTATCGAATTTTGAATATTACCCATACGTATGTTAAGAGTCTAACAAATTGTTCCAAACAATTGACACCATTACATATCTTGTTGTGATGACAGGCTAAAGTCAATTAAATATATGCCTTGATTGTTATATGAAGTCTTCGTAAAATGTCTTAACATGTATTTTAGCAAAACGTAAAATCGCCCAATCTCATTTGTTGAATCTTCAGTTTTGGAGGTGCATTGTTTTTGCACGTTGTCAAGTTCTTCTATTTGGGAGGTCAGTTAATCCTGCATGCATGATATGTGCAATCCCATAATGAAGTGATCAATTTTGAAAAATACTGGAACTTATCAAGTAGCCTGGATTGTATGCCGATAGCTGCCATTCGGACCAGCAGGGCCGTTTACGAAACAAAGATTAACCGAAAAGTTGCGAATGTTTCGAACTATTTGTTCATTCGCAACGTCTTGGTCAAACCAACTGACAATCCCATCGTTGAAAAAACCGAGGTGGTCCGAACAGACTGAGGTTTTTTTGCGAAGATTTTTCTGTAAATTACTGCTTCGACATATATTTGAAACGTATTTTTGTCCCACATAAAAAGCCGATGTGGTCCGAATGCTAACTTCACCATAGAGACATATCGTTGATTTTGAACTTGCAATCTCTCTCTCTCTCTCTCTCTCTCTCTCTCTCTCTCTCAGTGAATCAATCATGAGGCTGCCGTGCAAAAATGTATCTTTGTTAAGTTCATCTCAGAGTCATATCATAGGGGATTATGCAAAGAAACATTATGCAAATAACCGAAAGAATTTGTCGACTGAGATGAAGAGAAGATATGTGCATAGAGATTTTATGCAAATAAGTGAATTAGGCAAATAAACGATATGCCAGTAAGTGGATTGGTGAGCCTGAGCCTGTTCACCAGGTTGACTTCTTCTGCCTAATAGCCGAATGAAAGTGCATCTGAACAAGAAATCTGGTTGGTGATTATATCTCTACTTTTTTGTTATATACGTCCATATTTGATAACATCTCAGCACAATTTGTATAAAACTGAAAGGCCTTTATGGCAGGACGTATTATGTGGTCAAATTATACTGAGCGGGTTTGAGAAGAAGCCGTCTAGAGGCCAAAAGGTATATCAATCCTTAGCAACGGCTTCCATGTTGGATAGCGAATCGGCATCACTAGTACAACCTTGAAAGTCCTTAATGCACAGATGCTTTCTTTTAAAACTGGTAAAATGTGTTGAGCGATTTTTGAGAGGGAAGTCGTTTAAAGGATGCCAGCTCGGTTTGTATATATTTGAGAGACCTATATGCCACTATGCTATCTATCTTCAGTAAAATTTTGTTGACAGGTTTTTGAGATGAAGTCATTTAAAGGTCAATTCCTTTTAGTGTTTTTGAGAAGTCGCGAAGGTCAGGAGCTCGACGAGGCTCGCGTCAGGGGCGAAACCGTAAAGCACACATCCAGGGTTGGAACGGCTACTGTTGTTGGATTCCTCGTAGAAGCCGCTGACAGCGTCACAAGTGAGGTACACCCAGTTGCTCGACGTGATTTGCACGATGCCTGGCGCAACATGTTACCTCAGGCCAGAAGACGGCGTCCGCGCTGACGACCTCTTTGCGCCACCCCAACAGCATCCGCAAACTGGATCGCGATACGATCTCGTAGGCGCCTGATGGCAGCCATACAGGTTGAGCCGACGTTGGAGGAAAACACGAACAGATTGTTGGTCGGGAGACCGCCAAACCTTTCGGCGCGAAAGTTGGGCCAGATGTAGTAGATCCACAGCGACGCCAGCGCTATCTCTATGTGGCGATCTCAAGAGACCTCGAGCGGTCTAAGAAAGACCTGGTCAAACGCCAGCTACTTTGAGCTCGCCGAGACCATCTGGGTGGTGCACGGCACTGTCTGCTCCTGGATGGTTCGCAGCTGGACCGATACAATTTCGACGAGACTTTAGAGACTTTAGATGACCCTCGCGAGTGTCTTTATGTCGCCGCCTTAGGGCGAGTCATATACATCATCAAGCAGTTCTCTAACGACCGGTACGTGGGCTTGTCCATAGAGTTGGCCTAAAATAGCCGACGGTGGCGCCAGTCTCGGTGATTAGCTAGAGCGACTTGTTGTTGGCCCGGTAGGCGACAAAGAGAGATTCCACGTGACAAGTTCTTCCACGGACTATGGACAAAAGACAGCATCCCACTCCGCAGCCCAGGTAGGCCTTTGCTAGTGCACGGCTGCCCCGGCTTACTCTGTTCCGTTTACTTCTTCGCCTCTTCTGCAGCTGCCCATTTTTCCGCCACCACCTTGCGCCACAAATCGTTCATACTCAGAGCCTCCACTGGTCTCTTCCGATAAAAGCCGCACCCGATTCTGCGGCGTCGTTTGGGGAGACACTTTATAAGACATATAATGTTTTGGCATAGTAGCCGTTACCTTCACAATGCCATGTTTTTCAATAAGCTTGTTACCCGCCTCTGTAAATATTTGCCTGCACCATTTTCATCCACAGCACACCAGCATAGGCCCGAACATCCGGCGGCGCCCTCCTTGGCAACACAGACTTTTTAATTATGGAGTGCCCTCTTTTTAAGAGGTGCAACAACCCCGGGTTGGGCTCCAGTCTTGCTCCTGTGTATTCGCAGTACACAAACTTTTGCCAGCGTTCTAAAACAATTGTTGGTGATAGTCTCTTGTCGCGTTGTTCTGTATGTCGATACAAATGGTGTTGAAATTATCCATGAGCGAAACGAATTAAGTAATTTTAGCTACATTTCGAGACCCTCACGTGACATTCGCTGAGCTACAGATGCGGATAATATCAATCGCCATCCTGAACTGAACGAACTTCAGGTGTCCTCATGGGACAGGTGTTAGAGCCAATGTCCCTGCAAGGTAGGGAAGAGAGAGAGAGAGAGAAAAAGAGAGAGAGACAGTTTGTCAGGCAGACAGACAGAGACAGATAGACAGAGATAGAGATAGAAAAAGGAAAGTAGAGGGGATTTTGATGAAATTGTGTAAGATTTTAATTCATTTAGATACTGGTATAATGAACAGTATTTCTCCTTATTCTTTTAATTTTGTTAATAATTAATAAGTAAAAATTCATCACTGATCTCGAGAATATAGAAGTAATGGTCAACGCTTGAAAACATAGGTCTATGTGTATGCAGACGTAATGGGCGAATCACAATTTAATATACCAGCAGTACTGGTATATCAAATTGCTTTATGACAACACTTTTAAAAGTCATGTTATCTTTATTATATATATATATATATATATATATATATATATATATATATATATATATATATATATATATATATATATATATATATACATATAATACAAATCAGATGGCGAATAAGAGTCCTTTCAAGTGCACTGGATCCAGTAAGGAATTTCGTGTGTCAGAGATTGATTAAAATAAATGCAATCCAAGAACTAAACTCGAGGGTTTGGACAGTGGTAAAACGGCACAAAATGGTATATAAACTGGTGTGACTTGACTGTAAATGAGATGAGGCGCTATACGGAAATGGCTGATATGCTGCTTGGTAATGTGCATGCACCACATGAAGCTGTGTTATGCGGCACAGTAAATTGTGTTCATGTTGATCATCAGGAGGCTATTGACATCTTATATCGTGCTGTTGTAACAGTCCTTGCAGACGCCGGTATTAATATTGCCCGCAGTGCTAATTGTAAAAATTATGTGGAAACGGGATGGAATGACTATATAAAAGATTTGCTTAAAGAAGCTACGGAGTATTATATCTTATGGGGTGATAATAGCAAGCCTAGGCAAGGTCTTCTATGCCATATGATGAGGAAATCCAGAGCCCATTTTAAGTATACCATAAGATTATGTAAGATGGAAGAAAATAGATACACGGCTGCCAGATATACCAAGAAGTTGAGCAGTAAAGATGTTAACTCGTTTTGGAAAGATGCTTGCCAGGAGTCGAAAAAGCTCTCCTCTAGCCAATTATGTGGGTAACGTAATTGGCCAGCAGGACATTGCTGTAATGTGGCAAAATGATTATTGTGAAATACTTATTTCAGTTAAAGGTGAACACCATAAAAGTTGTGTATTGGCTGACTTACATAAACGTAGTGGATATGTAGAGATTTAGTTTGTACATTTGCACGAGATTAATAATACTATTGCTAAGTTAAAAACCGGTCGTTCACCGGGTGCTGATTCTCTTCAAGCAGAGCACCTTAAAACCTTAAATATGCTATTTTTGTTTTGTTTCAATAGCATGTTGTTGCATCGCTGTATTCCTTTTGACCTCACTAGAGTAATTCTGATACCAATAATCAAATTGAAGACCGATAACATATAGATCAAAAACAATTATCGGACTGGTCCCTGTGATATCCAAAGCTTTAGAACTAATTATGCTTCAAAGATGTGAAATCGAGTTCCAAGACAATCAGTTTAGTTTTAGGTGCCATCTCTCCACTGATGCGTGTCTGTTTGCCTTCAAGGAAGTCATTAATTACTATGTCGATAACGGTAGCCCAGTTTATGTATGTTTCTTGGATACTAAGAAAGCTTTTGACCGAATAAATCACTGGACTCTATTCAGAAAGCTAATTGATAGAAAAGTTCCATCGTTGGTACGGTAAACAACAATTTTGTGTGAAATTGGGTCAGATAACTACAATGTCTTTCCGTGTGAGAAATGGTGTGCGGCAAGGAGGTGTTCTATCCCCATTTCTGTTTAATGTATATATTGATGACCCTAATCGTGATTTATTAGTGAATAACTTCAGTTTTGCTGATGAAATGCCTGTACTTAGCCCATATATTGATGGATTACGAAAGCATTTAAGAATATGTGAGTGGTTCGCATTAGCTGCGTCGTGAATGTTTGTGAACAACAATATCAACAGCCTTTGCGTTTTGCTTAGAAAGAGAGTGTACTCATTAAAAAATAGAATAGCTTGTAGTAATAACATAATCTAGAAAGAAGTGTTTCACTTAGCATGCTGTCGTATTGAAATTCGTCAATATTTGATCGTTGTAGCAAATTATTGTATTCATATTGTTTGTGATTTTTGTTGTCATATCTTTTGTGAAATTGCTGTTTTCTTTGTATATGGACTTAAATCTGAAAGAAAGTTATTATTATTATTATTATTATAAACTGACAAGGAACAGTGCGAAACTAGTTTTGCACTTTTCGCTGTCTCTCTCTCTCATATGCCCATCGTATGCTAAACTTTTAGCATCGGTGGAACTAACATCATACCAGTGGGTACGTTTCATCGATGATATAGAAATGAAGTGGCAACATGGAAGAGAAAATATGGGTGACTTTATATCGAAAGCAAACGACTTCCATCCTTCAATAAAATTCACGGCAGAAGTTTCCAACTCAAACCACGTTTTTCTAGACACAACAAAGCAGACTGGCAGAAAACAAACTCCATACAGATCTCTACTCAAAACCAACTGATAAATACCGGGTGAGCGCCATTTCGCGGAACATCTTCTTTAAAAACAACTGGCGCCCGTTGGCGTGACGGTGCTACTCGGTCTGGGTTCAAGACTTTAGCAATTGCCAGAAAACTGGTTCCGGGGGCACTCTGTGCGAAGCACTTTACATACTCTGTGGTGACAACGCGCAAGTCAGGCGGGCAAGCAAAGTGATAATGGCGTGTGGTGGGTTTAGTTAGTATATTGTGATGGACCCTGGACGTGTGACTAGTAATAAATAACCATCTCTTCCTTCACCGATTCCATGGTGGCGATGATGTCGTTGTGTATGTCGCAGGGCGCGCAGTTGGCTTAGTAGAACCAGTGAAGGTTCATGCGTCTGTCACTCTTGGTCCAGACGTCGTCCCTGGCTGGCGGAAACTCCAATACAACAAATCCTAGTAAGTACTTCTTTCGTTATCATTGTTTACGATGCATTGATTGAGAGTGAGAACTTAAATTGAAATTGAAAAAGATAATACGTTGTTTTTTAAACTGAAAGTCTTATGGTATATTTTTGAGTATGGTCTTTTCTCTTTTAGAAGTAAATATTTTATATTTTATTATATTTTTGACTTTATTGAAATATTTGCATTTCAATTATTTTTTTATTTTTTTATTTTTTTTTTATTTATTATTTTTTTTTTCGGAGGAGAAATTATTAGCTTTTTAATCTGTTTGAAATTTTGGAAGTTAAGAAATTCATGACAATATTAGAAAGGAATTATTTTTGAAATTTTATTACTAGAGTATTAAAGATTTACTTGCATTCAATTGGTAACAAATAATGAAATTAATTTGTACAGGTGTGATTTAAATTTGAATTTAATAATTTAAGTTTTTCACCTTTCTTTTGCCAAAGAGAGTCTGGGTTATTAGATTTTTGAATAATTAATTTAAAAATATCGGCCATCACAAAAAATGGGTAAATAAGAATAACATATAAATTATTACATTAAATTATTTAAGAAATTGGATTTAATCAGTATAAGTTAAAACTTTAATTTAAATTGAAATTATTTTAATAATTTTTGTCGAATAGTATCTCCAACTGTTACTCAGTTTATTCGAATTGAATGTTTGCATCGTTCGGACTTTTTTTTCATTCTGGAAAATATTTTCCGAATTTCAGGTACGAACTACTAGACAAGCATGCCACCTAAGAAGCTCTATGGGGGGCTCAAAATAGAAAGCGTAATTCTGATCGTGAGGAAGTGTTGCAGAAAGGAGCAACCTTTCTAAGGAAATATTTTCGCCTTGGGGAACAATCATTTAGTAGCAGCAGCAGTTCAAGTACTTCCAATTGTACTAAGCCTAGCGCAAAAGAAATAAAAGAATAAGTTGACGATGTGCTCGTGGAATCTACTGATTCATTATCTTCTACAGTTAGTGAAAGCCAAGGTGATGAATTTCATGGACAGCTTAAAACCAGTTCTCTTGATGGTGACGAAGAGGTCTTGTGTGGTAATGGGGCTAAACATGTCGCACCTTTAAATGTAAATAAGGAGGCCGCGAAGGACAACACGCCCACTATCCATGCATCAGAACCTGCCTTGTGACCAGCAGTCACAAATTCTGTGCTGAACGATTATATTATTTTAAAAGGGCCTGATAAGATCGATGCTGATATGATCTTTCCAGTGAAGGATGAGAAGCGCCGATTTTCGACCAACCTTTTAGAAAGACAACTCGACAACGGAAGAAGTTAATCAGGCGTTACTTGTTTATCCTGCGTCTGCTGACAAGTTTTTTTTTTTTTTTTTTTTTTTTTTTTTTTTTTTTTTTTTGTAAACTTTTTGATAATAATTCTAAATCGCTCTTTGCGCAATCCGGTCACAACAACTGGAAACACATAGCAGACTATTTAAACCAACATGAAAGATCACCAATTCATTTTAAGGCATATACTGAATGGTTGGAAGCTGAGAGAAGGCTTAAGCTTGACAAATGTGTTGATATTCAACACCAGCGAATTAATGTGTTGGAGACGGAACATTGGAAGAATGTTTTTAAGCGTCTTATTTCGGTCTGAGAGAAACTTGGCGTTTCGTGGCTCTTCCTCAAGGTCTTCACAGAACCCAATGTGATTTTTTTTTGGTTTGGTCCAGCTCCTAGGCCGGTTTGATGATGTCTTGCGTTAGCACGTACGTCGAACTGTTGCCCCCGAACAAAGCACCCATTTTGCCATTACTTTAGCCCGGAATTTCGGAATGAGTTGAATACCATTATGGGCAAAAAAGTCCTTGAAGACATATGTATGCGGCCGAACAAAGCCAAATATTATGCCATAATACTTGACTGTACATCTGACATAAATTGTATTGAACAGATATAATTTACTGTGAGATTTGTGGATGGTGATGGTGGTGTAATTTGTGTTAAGGAACATTTCATTGGGTTCAAGAATGTGACCTCATACACTGGTGAAGCACTAAATGAAGTTCTGACTGAGACTCGTCAAGAAAATAACATAAGTGTCTGGAATTCCAGAGGCCAAGGGTACGATAACGGTGCAAATATGAAGGGAAAAGAGCAAGTGGTCCAGACCATGTTCCGTTCGTTGAATCATAGAGCTTTCTTTGTCCCGTGTGTCTGTCATTCACTCAACTTTATTGTGTCTGATGCAGCATCGTCATCTATATCATCGGTTACTGTTAGCTGCCTCTGTTAATTGATGAAAGATTCTCACGAACCATGTTAAGAATTTAACTTTGAAGTATCTCTGACACATGATGGGAGAGTCGTACAGACAGCGTAAAAGCAGTAAGGTTTCAGTTGTCTAAGGTTGAGGCTGCCTTGGTAGAATTGGCACAAAGGAAGGAAGTTGATGCTAGAATCTGGCACGAGGCGCAGTGCCTTGCAACTCTCACGAGCTTTCAATTTCGCGTATATATTGAGGTTTGGTACAGCGTCCTATTCCAGATATACATCATCAGTAAGAAACTCCAAACTGAAGAAATGGACATAGCATTGGCAACTGGACTGATGGATAAGTGCCTTGACTTTCTTAGACGTTACAAAGAAGCCGGATATGGAGAAGCTCTCGCCACAGTTAAGGAAACGGCAGAAAAGGTAGGAGTTGAGCCAAAATTTGAGAAGGTTCGCGTCCGTCGTAAAAAGAAGCATTATGGATGACAAAAATGTTCAGCTGCTACTTGCACCAGAGGAAAAATTCAAACAACATTTCTTTGACAAGCTCGTCGACTTCGCTATAGACAGACTGATGGAGAGATTCGTGCAGCTAGCAGAACAACAAAAAACGTGTGGGATTCTATACGAATTCAGCTGTATTCCGGAGAAGGACACGCTACTAAAGCACCGCATGGGCTTGCACGTAGCTTTCACCGACGGGGACCACACCGACATTAACGGGTTTAATCTTTGCACTGAACTGGACCACCTCCGCCGCATTCTGTAGACTGAAGTGCCGTCCCCGATTCAAGTTCTGTAATTTATACGCTCTGCGAACTTGAACGATATTTTTCCTAAAGTGTGGGTCGCTCTGAGAGTCTTGCTAACGCTGCCTGTGACCAGTGCCAGCGGTGAGCACAGTTTGTCAAAACTGAAACTCATTAAAACTTACCTTAGGTCGACGATGGCCCAAGACAGATTGACGTCACTTGCCATCCTTTCCATTGAAAATGACATTGTTCGCTCCCTGAATCTGTCAGACTGAATTAAGGACTTTGCCATGACGAAGATGCGAAAGATTCCATTCTAATGCTCTATTGTAATTATTCTGTATTTTACTTAAATGAACGCACAGCTTTTTCATTAAAGCACCTTCGTTTAGTTATTATTCTCGTGACTATTAATGTGGTTTTTCCGGGGGGGGGGGGGGGCAACGATGGCGACGCTCTCCTGGGGTGCCGGTTTGTCCAGCGACGGCCCTGCTTCTTCCATCCAGCTGTCATTCAAAAACATTTCATGCAGAACATCCCGTATAACCAGGCACTGATGATACGCAGTTTGCACCGACGATGAATAATTCCAACAAAGATCTGAAGAGTTATCTGAACATTTAATGAACCGATGCTACGACAACGACCTGATAGAGGAGGCAACACAAAGGGCTAAACAAACAAACCGCAATGCCCTACTAACATATAGAGAGAAGTAAAAGGTTGATCGGATACCATTTATCCTGACCTACCATCTTGGATGCCCCAAAGTATGTAGAATCATCCAGAAACACTGGCCCATCGTTGAATCTTGTGACACAATAAAGTTATTTCACCTGAACAAACCAGTAGTAGCCAACTGCAAAACACAAACTCCCAAAGACATCCTAGTCAAAGAGAAGCTAATGCCAATCACAAACCAAGACCATCCCAGCAAATATGGTCCCTGTGCTGATAAAAGGTGCAATACCTGTCAAAATATGATAGAGACCAGCACATTCCCTAGCACAGTGACGAGCGAAAAATTGAACATACATGGCCCAAGCAAAAGGATCAATCTTCACAGATCTGATTGGATGACAAAGAAGCTGGACAGAAGTCCAGTTGCAGAACACATCTCTTCCCTGGCCACACATTTAGTGATGTAACACTGACTGTCATTGCTCACAACCCCAACTGGAGTTCCGAAACCAGGAATGCAAAGGAATCTTACTGGATACGCTGCCTTAGAACACTGAAACAAAGCGGCTTAAACCAAGAAGAATCATCATCTGTTTACAGCTACCACTTTTTCAATCAAATAATTCTTTCATTTTGCTCATTACTCACTCACTCACTCCCCTATAATTACTACTGTTTTTGTGTAATTCTTCCTGGTGTTATTGTTGTTATGGTCATTACTCGAATTACAGAAACAATGAATATCCGGGATATAATGTGCGGCTAGACCAATTTGGATTTTAAAAAACAGATTGAGCCATGGCTCCTCCCTTTGTAGGTCAATACCAACTAGTTTACAACATCTTCAGTCAAGTTGAAGCCCACTAGAAGAAACATGAAACATTTTCATTAATTCTATTAGAAATAGTTACATAAACTTTTCTAATTTCAACACTTTTTGTGTTTATTGTCTGTCTTGTCTTTGTTTTGTGTTTGCCTTTGATAAAGACTCAATTAGAGTCAAAAGCGCTTAGGCTAGTTAAACACAAGTTTTGCACTATTCGTTGTCAGTTGATTGCATTTACACACACACACACACATACATATATACATATATATAAATATAAAAACTGATACTTATGAAATATTGTATTATGTAATAAACATGTTATTGTATGTGTACAGTCAATATGGGTAGCAAGCTCATTGGCCACATGCTATTGTATGTGTACAGTCTGATATGGGTAACAAGCTCATTGGCCACATGTTATTGTGTGTGTACAGCTGATATGGGTAGCAAACTCATCGGCCACATGTTATTGTATGTGTACAGTCAATATGGGTAGCAAGTTCATTGGCCACATGCTATTGTATGTGTACAGTCAATATGGGTAGCAAATCGATTGGCCACATGTTATTGTGTGTGTACAGTCTGATATGGGTAGCAAGCTTATTGGCCACATGTTATAGTATGTTTACAGTCTGATATGGGTAGCAAGCTCATTGGCCACATGTTATTGTATGTGTACAGTCTGACATGGGTAGCAAACTCATTGGCCACATGTTATTGTCTGTGTACAGTCTGATATGGGTAGCAAGCTCATTGGCCACATGTTATTGTATGTGTACAGTCTGATATGGGTAGCAAGCTCATTGGCTACAGGTTATTGTCTGTGTACAGTCTGATATCCTGGGTATCAAGCTCAATGGCCACATGTTATTGTATGTGTATGTGTACTGTCTGATATCATGGGTAACAAGTTCATGGGCCACATGCTATTGTATGTGTACTGTCTGATATCTCGGGTAGCAAGCAACCTCATTTTTCACAGAACAGAATAGCTTGTCCATCCGAGATATCAGACAGTACATGTACTATAACTCATAATTCCTGTCTTTTTTCTACTAAAACCTATAGAGTTTGCTGCTGATCTGATCCTGTCTTAGAGGTAAAATATTAAAATATAGAACCTCTGTAGAACAATTGTCCTAAACAGAATTCTACGCAGTTAAATAAATTTGTTTGGTGATTTTTTGCATGTATAAAAACATTTAAATCTCTTTAATAACCTAATTATCTATTTCTCTATTGATCTGTGTATCTACCTATCTACCTACCTGTAATCTGCATGTTAACTGACCTCCCTACCTCCCTACTAATGTACATGTACCTATCAGATTATTTGCCTAAATATATAGTTATCAAATGTTCCCACTTTTTACATGTACGGTTATTTGTCTTTAGTTTCCTTCTTTCCCTCTTCATCTTCAGGGATGTAGAATAGACCCATTGTGCCCACCTGCAAAGTGACTAATGGAGGCAGCCATTTTTACCTGAGATGCAACCTATGATGATGTTCACAATGAGAAGTTTTGGCCTTTTTAATTTAAAATGGAGTTATGTTAATATACAAATTTTGACTGTGTCCTTAAGGGTTGTAGCTTTTTTGGCCTTTATCATTGATTGGTGTCTTTTTGTGGATACCTACACTTACTCATCACTATATAGCCAGGATTATGCTGATGTGCCATTTAATTTTATACATATATACATCCTTTTCCTCTGTGTCTGTATTTCATCCCACTGAAACAATTTCCCTTTTTTCTAGATGAAGAGGAGAGTGACCATATGCATCAAAATATGTAAAAATAAGATACAGCTCTGATAGTACATCTCTCCCTTGTTATAACACACGTCATTATAACACGATTTGCGGATATAACATGGTACTGCTATGGATCCATGATCAAAATCAAACCATTGTATTGTAATTGGACTATCAAATTATGACAATATGGGTTGAAAGAAAACAATATGCAACTTAGTATTATATCTTTATTACCTTTTTAAAGCATCAATATTTGAAAAAATTCTATCATTCTTTCTGTACCATGGTTCGGTACATATACGGTTCTCACTATACAGTGATTCGATTTATAATGCTGTTCTCAATATACCATGGTCTAGTACATAATATGATCGGTGATTCTGGGCTCCAACTACCACAGTATAATGATGGAGAGCTGTATTTCAGTAGAAAAAAAATAAGTTTATATGTAAGTAGAAGAAAAAACATGTTTCTGCTGTAAAGTTTGCTCTTTTGATGAATATCTTTCCTTGATATTAATAAAACTGGATTATTGAACAGTTTATTTCATTAATAAACCATCTCCATTTAAAAAATTTAATATCTGGAGATGAAAGTAAACATTAAAAAGTTCTAAATTTTTCAATAATGATAAGTGTATATTAAATATAAGCACTTACAACCTTTACTCATTAAAAACGAGTAGCATAAACACTAAGTCTTATTATCCAGATTGTATTGTTACAATATTTATTTTCATTTTACCTTTGCATTTATTTCAGTTTGAGTACTCTTTTTTTGTTAGCCTTTTTCAGCAGATTTGAAGAAACACGTTCTAATTTTACTGCGGCAGTGCATTTATGTTGGCAGTGCTAGATATGTTGTCTTTTGCATGATTGTAGAAGGCATCATGTTGTAATCCAAGACTTTGCACGATTCCTTAAACTTGTTCAGAAATGTGACCTTGTTGGAGTTGCATACACTTCTAGAGTTGAATTTGGGAACAATTCACTTGTATCCCATCTAGGCCCATAGATTTCATTGTTGCACCTTGGTTTAGCTGTCAAGGGGACATTTTTATATACTTTTGTCTATCTGTAATGATCAAAGATATTGGAATTTGTTAATTTTATGGGGACACTGAAAGTTTGGGGTGGGAAAATGTCCCCTGGGCTTGCTTAAGGTGCAACACTGGATTTGCATTCATCTTAAATCATCTTTGTTTTAAATACCCATACTAAGGTGCCAAAAAGCTGTGTACTCCTCTACCACTGAGACTGAGACTTTAAACTTGGGATGTAATTGAGGGTGGTCCACTTATGTGCACAGTGGTTTGGGAATTTGAGTCCATCCCATTGTTCTGGAGATTGGAATGGTGGGTAGTGCCGACACTTATCCATATACTGCTTGTGTAAGGGGGGTAATGACAGTTAAGAAAAGCATGATACTGTTGCTTTGCTGCAGACTTCGTTTTTTTTTTTTAAATTTTGTCACAAGCTCCAAAAACTGATATAAAACATGACAACAATTACGTGATGCCCTTTTTTTATGATGCATGTATTTAATTTTTCTAGAAAGTGTATTGTTTCTAATTTGATCCATTTTTTTTTTATTTTAGTGTCTATATGCCTACCATAAGGCATGTTGTCTGTCTGTCCATCACTTCCGTATTTAATTTCTGACACAAAACACGAATTCTCCACTGTCATCCAATACCAGACTTTTTTAGACTCTTGTCTTTGGGGCAAGGAATATATTTATTGATTTCAGGCGAAAATGGTCATGGTTACAATGACTGAAAAAAGAAGAACATTTGCAACACAATAATTTGACCATATGCCATGTACCTTCACCAAATGTTGTGTATGGCTTGCATTTTGAGAAAAGAAAGTTACCTATTGATTTTGTGATCAAAGGGTCAAAAGTCATGGCCACCATAATTTTAAGAAGAAAACTGGTTTCTGCATGATTACTTGTGTTTCTTATAACCGAGTTTGACTGAACATGCTGAATGGCTTGCATTTAGACAAGGAAGACAAATATTTATTTTGGGGTGCAAAGGTCCATGTTACATGGACTGAAAGAACGAAAAATAATTTCCACAAAACTACTTAAGTTCAATACCATATGCCTTGACTGAACTCTGTAGAAGGCTTTCATCTGTGACAAGGAAGACACCTATTGATTGATGTTAAAAGGTCAGAGATCAAGGTCAGATGGACTCCAAGAAAGAAAATGGTTTTTACAAAAATAAATCAAGCCCTATGTCACAAACTATGACCAAACTTTGTGGATGGCTTGGATTTTAGACAAGAAAGTCACCTATCAAATTTGAGGTCAATAGGTCACAGGTCACAGTCACCAGGACCAAAAGAAGTAAAATGGTTACCACAAAAAATACATGGTTAGTGTATAGTGTACCATTTATATTACTCTTGTTTTATTTTATTGCTTATATTACAGTAAAAGTTATTTTACTTTTGTATTGTGTTCTCATAATAGTTATTTATATTTTGTATTGTGTTCTCAATGTAGTTATTTATGTTTTGTATTGTGTTCTCACTGTAGTTATTTACGTTTTGTATTGTGTTCTCACCGTAGTTATTTATGTTTTGTATTGTGTTCTCACTGTATTTATTTATATTTTATTTTAATTTGATTATTTTGCCATCCACTAGTATACTTACAGTAAAAGTGAAAGTGACCCAGGAAAACCTCCACCAATAAAACAGCACCTCAGACTCAGATGTAAGTAAGCAAGTCATTTTGTTAAAATTAAAAATGAACATTTACCTGAGAATTAATGGAATAATGTGGAATATATGCAGGATATTCAAAAACTTAAGGATTGCAACATCATGATGGTGTATAATTTATGCTTAATCACCAATTTTCTTTGCAAATGGAACAACAAAGTATTTCTGAGACTCCCACTTAGTTTTTTTTATATCCAGTGTTGACTGTACATTAATACTATAAATTTGCATTAGATGTAGGTTTCTATGTAATTTTTATATCTGATATCGTTTAGAAGCAACTGTCACATGGAAAGTAGTATTTTTGTACAGAAAAATAGGTAATGTTATGAACTGAATGTGGCAAATTTGCAAAGTGTGGAAAGGTTTTTATTCAGGTTTTTTTTAGATAATACCTCCTCTTTTATTTAAAATGGTGGGGCTACCTCCACCCACCTGGTAAAGGTTAACACACTGTAACTAGCAGTGGCCTGTTGACATATGCTATCACTAGCTAAGTGTAAGAGATTGTGTAATTGCAGCCTTTTGACATATGCTATCACTAGCTAGGTGTAACAGATTGTGTAACTGCTGCCTGTTGACATATGCTATCACTAGCTGTGTCCAAGAGATTGTGTAACTGCAGCCTATTGACATATGCTATCACTAGATAGGTGTAAGAGATTGTGTAACTGCTGATTGTCACTGTCTAATGTATGGGCCAGAATTCACTAAATGGCCTTTTTTCTGAGTAATGACTGATACAATTTGGTAAATCTTACTTAGAAATTAAGGAAAGAAATGCATGGTTATAATGCAAACATATTTGCAATGGATTGATTTCTATGTACTTTTATTAGAAAACTTACACAGATTTTCCAGAAGTTCATAAAATTTGGGTCATTTGCCACCCATATTTTTCATCTTCAAATGTCCATAATGCTAAATATTACACCTTTTATTTTATAAAGAAATTCCATTTTATCCCATATAAAAGATACAAATATTTGTATCCATGCAGTTTCAAGGATGAAAATACTCAGCAAAATCTATGTATCAACATAATGATGATTTATTCAAAATATATGTGTGTTATTTTGGTATATTTATAATGAACATAATGACAATCAACAACCATATACTTGAAAAAGACTGCTCATCTATAGACTGTTGATCAAAGTCTCATTCAGTCGTCTCCACCCCCCTCCCCCCACCTTGCATTCCTGGAAGACATATTAGTTTTGCACTGTCTGTCTGTCCATCATCTGTCCATCCATCTTCCAAACTTTCTTGTAAGCAAGATAGTTTAAAACCTATTGAGACAAAACCAGACCAAATTGTATATGTTTATACTTTATTTTTAATTTATTGTTTCTTGCATTTTGGATCTTTTTTTAAGCATGTTTTAGCAAAAATAACTTTATGGAGACCAATAAAATTTTTGTAAGCATATTTGTATTGGTATGTAGACATGGTAGATGATCTAATTTCATTTCAATAGCAATTTTGTGATCTTTTACACATTGTTAAACTTGTTGGACTTTTCTTTAACAAAAGCCTTGGTAGCACAATTTAGCAAAGACCATTTGAGGTAGACAAATGATATTTGGCATGCATGTTTGTATGATTGTGCATCAATTAAAAGAGGCTTTTTAAATTTTTCTACAATTCCATGCTCCAGTACCTGTTAGTAGCCATTTCAAATTAGACATCACCAAGCCCTAATAATTTGGTCACCTTAGACATCGAGAGGAGAAATCAGATTTAGTTAGGGCAAATTAAAGAGTATTTATAAATTAGCATAAAGTTACATTTAGTATAAAAAGCATAAAATTTTTAATAGTATAAATAAATCTGTGTGACAGAACAGTCGGGGTGGGTAGGAGAGCATGTTTTTGCTTTCAAAGCCAAATTTTATCAAGTTAGATATCAAATTCATAAATTAATGCAAGTTTTGGAAAGGATGAGGTATTTTTTACTGTAAAAATTATCACAACATGTCACACAGAAAGCACATACTCTGACTCCCAAACCCCCAAGCATGGATATGTTTGTAAAGACATGATTTCCAGTATCTTAGGAAAAAGAGAGACAGATCTTTCCTGACACTGTGATGTAAGCCTATAACCTGTAGCCTGTATAAACAGTCGAGATTCACATTAGTTTCGCGCTTAATGCTCATGTAATACTATCACCCCAGGGCAGTTTATATGGTTAATGGTCAGAGCGGTAACTATAAGATAAGACGGTTAGAGATAAACAACCATTCGTCGTACATGCCCGAATGGGCGCACACGACGTTAATGCAATCATCATCATCATAAACAACCACTACTCCACACATTACTTAATTGACTGTCAATAGCTATGGTGATTTTGTGTTTGCTTGTCCTTTGAGTACTGCTGTGGGAGAGCCCAGTAGGCTGATTTACATAGGTAAAGTACACGAAGTGGAACACTCCAATTTGTTTGAAGTTCGGTAAATCGGAGATGCGTGTTGAAGAAATAAAAGTTATTACACTTTGTTGCTTGAATGAGAGTGTTTAGGTCATCTTAAAGTTTATTGGCTCATTCATGATCAGCAGCAACATTTCTTTTGAAGTCGGATTTTAGTCCATACATAAAATGCAAAACGTGATTATTTTGTTGGTTGGAATGGTAACATTAGAATCATTGTAATTCATTTTTGAAGGCAAAATGTCGAAATGCAGCTGTGGTTCAGGGAAGGATGAGTCATCGCCGAAGTGAGCAAAACTTAGCAAAACAAAATTTAAGATCTCCTGGTTGACAGAATTTGACTTTGTGAGGCTCATTAGCAAGGGAGAGCATATTATCTCTTTCATGTAATGCAAACAGCAAATCAACATAAGGCATTCTGGAGTATATGACCTCCGTTGACTTAGCAACAACACCCAGCATCTTTGCAGATGCAGAATTAGCTTTTTTATTGCTCAGAAAAGAGGGAATTTTGAACAATGGTTACATCCAGTCTCCAATGAGTACAAAGATGAACAGTAATGACACTTGCATCACCTTCAAATCCTCCAGTAAACTACTGAGAGCAGCAAAGTCAGAAAATCCAAGCTAATACTGTATTCCACTAGCCATTGGATTGTAAAGACAGTAACGTTGTCTATTTTATTTATTTAATGTCTGTGTGGTTATGATTATGTGCATGTGGACATATGTGTTTGTGTGTTTGTTTGGTGATGATATATGATAATGCTAAGTCTGCCAGCAATACATGGGGTTATAATAATATCGTTTCACAATACATTGCAATTCAGTGTGCATAATGATATTTTGGATGGTAGTGGCAACTACATTATTTTAGATATAACTGGCAAAAATCAGCATCTCACTTTTGTTGCACTTAATGGATCAAATGATGATACACCATATACTTTACATTACAGTTGAGATAATAACATGAAACCAAAGGACAGATTATCAGAAATGAAACATACCTTAAATTTGATTGATATTTGTAGAAAACTATATCAAGGTATATAAACATACACTTGGAGAGCTCCAAAAGGAATTAAAGGTAAGCTTGCCTATTTCTTGAATTAAGCTGACTTTGAATCAGTAATGTTAAAAGCAGTATTATAGGTTTAAGCTGTAAGTCTCAATCTTTTACTAGATATAAACAGGATCTGGTACTTTCATTGATTAATTCATTCAGAAAAATCTTAAAAATTCATTCAGAAAAAACTGCATTAAAATAGAATAGAATGTCAGGGATCAAACGGTACCAATATTAATGCTCGAACAGAAAATGTGTATGATGAAAAATTTAAGATAGATGAGCAGTTGTTTTGGGAGACTTTAAAAATAATGATGAAAGGGGAAACAACTAATCCTCATCTTTAAAAAGAATCATTAAAAACAAAAATCAGAATCAGAACTTGTACAGTCAGTAATATGTTTTACAAGAGGAATTAGATAAAACCAAAGATGAAAGCAGAATTGGAGCAGAAAAAAATATTCTGAAAACCCTATAAAATAAAAAATATGCGCACCATGGAGGCAACTTTCTTGAACCAAAAATGAAAATATGGGTCAATGACACAAATATACAGCTTAAAATGAACAGTCACAGAACTTGATGGTGCATTGATCTTGAAGAATACCTTTCATCACATTCTAAAGTAGGGCACATTGACCTACTTGTGTTGTTCTAGTAACTTTGCAAGGTTTATGTATTATGCCACGGTAGAGTGGGCCAGATGTATCATTTCACAGAGTGTTTGAGTCTTTATGCTACCAGTGTGATTTCACAAAATTTTAATAATTAAATTTGTATTTATTAAGTTACTTCTACCATTCGACAAGATTTGTATTGTCATTTTTATGTCCCACCATGACCGATTGAAGCATATAGTGTTACCGTTGTCAGTCTGCCATGCCTTTATTTAGTTTTGCATTAGGTTATTGCAGGCATTTCTATGAACGCATATCTTTCTTTTTTTAAATAAATTTGCATTTCCATTTGAAAATGGATCATGTGCTCTAATCTCAGCTGATAAAATGTAAGTTATGGTACTAACAGAAAGAAAATGGGTGTCCGTGACTAAACTTTAACCGCAGCATTTTTTTCTTTGCAGATTTAAGCAGTGAAGTGTGACTGAAACATATACTTGTACTTTTGAGTTTTTGGGTACGATGTTACATAATGCCAAGTACATAAAAAAACTCTTTAACCAGCATATTGTTTAAGTGCAGCAATAATAATAAACGATCAAGACAGTTGTTGTCTAGCCAGGGTTTTACTAGGTAAAATAAGTACCAGTGTCATTTTTTTTCTTCAAGATTTCTGCTCTGCCACCATATTAACTCACTCCTTAACAAAACAACATCCCACATGTTGAAGTTTCACAGGGGGGGGGGGATATAAGTGCTAAATTGACAAACCGTGTATTATGAAATATTTTGGATATAAATAAATTAACAGGAAGAGGTGACTATACATCTTAATTGGTGTACTTCATCAAACTTGAATTACCATATAATTACCATTTTGTTTTCTGTTTGTTTGTCTGCCCATCCCTTCAACTTTTTTTAACCAGCACTGCTCAGCCCATGGGTAATATGCTTCCTTGAAAACCTTAAAAGTACTGGATTATGACTTTTTAAATTCAAATTAAATTAAATGCAAGGTCTTGAAATCCTTGAAAATTGACATTTTAGTTGCCATTCAAAATGAATCAGAGTTGTAATAAACTTGTTTATTTCTTGCATATGTTGATTTTAGTTTTTAAAACAGCTTTAGGTCACTTGGTTGGTCAGCTGATTTTAGGCAACTATATTCAAACAATCTGCTATGTAATATCCTTTATTCAGGCATATATGAGGTCCTGGAAATTTTTTTTCGAAGCCCTGGAAAGTTCTGGAAAAGAACTTTATTTTCACTTCAGTAGAAGCATATGAACCCTGTCAGCCACACTTAGATATAAATTCAGTGATGTAGAATTGCCTTATACAGGAAACGTGTGTCTTAGAGTTTTTGTTTTTCCACTCAATTTTTGACAGAATTACAGTCATTTGTTATCAATTTTGGATCTTCACAATAAGAGTCTTTTGCGCATAAGCCATTTTTCTTCATACAGTCAGAGTGACCTTTGACAAACCCGCTTCATTCTGCAACACATTCACACACCCACTACATTCTATAAAACATGCACTTGGCCTTTTGACAATAGGGTCACAATCAGAGAAAATTTATGTTAAGCTTTTGGGTTACAGGTTTTCATTTGCTTTTATTCCATATATCTCTTGATTGATTTTATTCACTTAGGTTGAACCATTATGATGCTACATCAATTCATTTTGCAGCAAACTCACTTTTCTCTTTGACCTTCCAAAATTTGCATCAAAGTTAAAGTTTTTTCATTTGCTTTGTTATCACCCTTGATGGGTTTTGTTAAATGTATCATTATAATGCTAAAGCAATTCATTCTGCAACATGCTCACTTAACTTTATGATCATATGGTCAAGGTCACACATTTTACAGCAGTGCTTTAATCGCGGGCTCAACAGGTGGTCCCAGACATTCACAGTTTATTTTTTATACTCTTTATGGATGAAGATTAAGCAGCAAGATTATAAATCATTAATGTCTTCACACTGAACTGAAAATTAATGCATTAGATACATCAAACTATGTACCAATCAACTGCTGTAAATTTTTGTTCAGTCTCAGTTTGAGCATGAAGATTGTAATCATCGAGTTGAATGGAATGGATCAATAAGAAAAGATGCTTAATGCTTGTTATTTCTGATTGAAAAATGAAAGGCATGCTTTTGTAGTTAATGTTTGATTTAAATAGAAAACTTTTTATTTTTCAGAAGTTAGAGAGGAGAAATACATTTTTGGAAATGACAGACTGGCAGGAAGATAAGGAGAAGATGAATGGTGTCCTCCAGCCAGAATCTCAAAGTGATAAGTAGTGTGAGGGGAGGAGAAGACATGCCAGATTTTAGATTTTATTTTAGTGATAATTAAGGTATAACTCAGAAACATCCTATTCACTTCATCACATATATTTAAACAAGCCTATATTTTATTTCGCTACTTTTTGTACTGCAAAGCTCACTAGTAATTTTGTACTATGCTGCATACTGTAAAACCATATGCTTACTTTGATAATTTAATACAGATTTTATATTTTATATCCACTTATCAACAGTGAATAGTACCTTCAAACGATTCTGTGTAATTGTAAAGTTTAGATGTTTATGTTTATAAATGCATAGTGTACATAAACATTTCAGTTTTTGAAGTAACCACTGATTCGAATCAGAACAATCATCAAAGGAGCAAATTCTCTGTTGTGGATTTTTGTTTTATTGTACACACATATATATGCGTTTTTTTCTACGGAAGTACACGAGAACCCATTTGAACATATTTCCATACATTATCTTATTATTAAGATTTTTCAGTATTTTAAGAATAATGAGAATGAAAATGTGTTGAAGTTAGTTTTTCCTAAGTGAAGAATATGGCTTTGCGTGGGAATATTTGTGTGATTCTTTAAGATGTTTTTGTTAAATAATGGTTGTAGTGGGAGTGAGAGACCTCATGATAATTTCATGCGGCAAATATTTCTCTTGCAAACAAGATTTTTTTATAAGATATATCTATAAATCTTGAGACAGACATTTAATTTTAAAAAATGATTTTCTCAGGATGGAAAATGTGTGTATGTTCAAGTTTTATTTTTCCCTGGTACTGTACATAGAGTTCATGTATTAAAAAATTTTGTACATTGTTAGAGACATCATTTATTAGTGAGTGGAAGACATAGAAACAATATTTTTAAAAATATTTAATTGATTGTAACCTAAGGCATAAAACTGTTCTTGACACTTGTATGTAATGACGTGCATACTAATTATACTTTTCTATGGTGAAATATTTAAAAAAATTGCATCAATATTTTGGAAAGGAAACAAACGCTTTACATTTTATTGAGAGTCCTTCTTCATTTTTTTCTTGCTTTGTTTTTCCCTCAAATTTATTCTTCTGTTCCAAATTTTTATTTATATCATGCGCTCAATGATGATGAACATTTGATTTTTCCTTTCACATCTGATGTAAGGGAAATAACTCAAATAATTTTTTCAGACATATTTATGCATCTTTTCTATAAATTGTGAATATCTTCAGTCTCTAAAATAAGGGGACAGAAAACTAGACAAAGGACATTACAGGGTGTTTCTTTTAGATATGTGCTATAGTAAATGGTTGTAAAATGTTCACCTAAATATTTAAATAAGATACATTAACTCTAGGCAAAATAATTCCATAATTTTTTTATGAGTTGAAGTGAAAACAAAATATTTCTTGCACCTCTTTTTACCGAAAAATTTAAATTCTTCGTGGAATTTAATTCTTTTTTGTTATTACCCCACTGTCTGAAGTGGGAGTGCCTTGATTTTATACTGTCCATCTTTAGTTCTGTCCATCCATACTTCCATCCATCCATCCAAATAAGCTTGCTATCATGATTGTTGAAGAATCGTTTAATGCAGACAAAAGAGATTCAGTAGGCACATTAAGCAAAAGGGATTCTTTTGTTGATGGAAGTGCACTTCTTGCAACAAATGGCATTTTTTGCAATCAAAAACATGATGTCAATAATGAAATTTATCACTTAATCAGTTTAGAAGTAGGAATAGGCAAAAGCTCATTCATAAGTTTATATTACATTAAATAAACAGAAAAATATGTGAAAGAAATAGAAAACAACACAGGCGTTTTGGAGATATAGAGAGGGGCAGATGGGTTGGGGGGGGGGGGGCAGGAAATGCCCTCTATTTATGTTTTGCTAGATCACTGTTTCATATGTAAATAACTTGATTAGATGTTCATGCCATTCATGTAAATTTTCACCTTTAATTTACCTTTAGATGTATTTTTGATTTGTGTTTTTAAATTTAGATATTTTTTACCAGATGCTTTGTGTATTTTTCAGTCGTTTCAAGGTTTTGAGTAGATGTGGTTTATAACTGTTTTATAATGAGTTAAAATACATAGCTTAGTCCAGGCAATTAATTTCTTAAGAAAATCCTTAATCAAATATTTTGTTTAGAAAATATATTCATCTTGAAGAGAACTAATTTTGTGCAAAGATTGTTTCTTTCCACTGTAATAAACAAAGATTTTTTAAAATATTTTTTTATTCACATCGCTGGGGTGAAAAAGAATGTTTTTATCATTTAAAAGGTGTTGGACTTTGGTAGCGCATAGGTTTACATTTATAGATATTAAAATTAATTATGAGAAGTGAAAAGGAAAATACTATAATGTTTTTCTGGTGAACAAGGTTAATTATTTTTTAACTAATCATATGGAAACAGATAAATCAAAGAAGCTGAAGGGATTTTCTTTCATAATGAAAGTTCCATTCATATTGTTCAAACTTAGTACTTATCTCAACTGTATAATTAGTTCATATTTCGTTTTAAAGATAATTAAACTTATTTGATTATTATTTTAATAATTAAATCTCCTTTACTACTCAAAGATATACATGGTGAAATATTTGTTTCTCACAAAAATGTGATCTTCAGCTCAGTAAATACACTATAAAATAATAACATTGGTTTATTTATTTATACAGTTGCATTATTTATTTTGAATGATTTTGGACTAAAATGAATAAATTGAAAGTAGAAAAGGTGTATAAACACTGGTATTATTGGTCCATGGAGCCATATTTTACATTTATGAGTCTATTACAAACATGATTCATGCATGCCATTTTTAGCAATTTAGGCACAGAAAGAATATTTGGGATGTAGTGAAGGTCTATATAGACTGTCACTATAGCCCCTTAGTGCATTATTTCATAGATATGAAGGTTATTTTCAATTGGTTACATTATGCCTACATGCTGTATTTTGGAATTTAGTCCATAAAAGACTATTATAAAGGGAGAAAAGGTCTTGAAGGGACTCTTACTATGTCACCATGGAGCCATATTTCACAGTTAGGATGCTGTTCCAAGCTGTTGCATGGTGCCTGCATGTCATTTTGTAGCAATTTAGTCCTTAAAATACTGTTCTGAAGGGACTGCTTTGAAAGGACTGCTTCATTGTTCCCATTGAGCCATATTTGGTTTCTGTTTGGAAACAAATGTATAAGCATGTAAACAGATCAAAGATTGAGCTAGACAGACATTTGTTATTTATTATATCTTCCTTAATTAACTTGACAACCATAAGTATAATATCATATTGTTAGTAAAAACATAACTATATCTACTAAGGTTATAACTGAGAAATAATTTAAAAGAAATCTTGCAATGGAGTAAGAGTAAGTATTGCCGTTCACATAAGGTACAAAAGATAAATAAAAAATACTAAAACAATTGATGGCCATTTTATAAATTATTAATGTTTCTAAGTACAGCTCTGAGTGACATCCTGTACATTGGTTCAAATATTGTCAGTCTCAGAATGTCCCACTACTGGTATAGAAAATAGCTAATCTTTTCTAATATTTTAAAAGTTTCAGCAATCAGTAAAACTTTATTCATCAGCAGTGATTAAGGAGAAGAAAAATGTTCTAGATAACCAGGAGCATGGACAATTAGGAGCAAATCAGATGGAGTGATATATTACATTATTGGACTTGCCATTGGTTGAGCTAATATGCAAATACCAGATTAGTGAGGTTACAGCAGAATACATATTCTTTAAAATTAGTATGGGTAGAACATAATAGAGATATCTTTATACACTAGATATACAGTACAGCTCACACGATTTTTTTATTCTCCATGCGTTGCAGTGGGGTACTTAATCCCTTCCATACTCACTCTGTGATAACGCTCTGCATTGGAGGGATAAATACCTACAAATTACCACTGTGCCTTGACAGGCACACTGTTGGCAATTCCACGGTGGAGGGGCTGGTCGACATTACTGATTGACATTTGAACAACCAATGAATGAAGACCACCCATGGACAGACTGCGATGTCAAGATTGATTTACAATCGGATACCATTTGAAGAGTTGGTCATCTTTATTTTGGTTATATATTTGGATAATAAAAACATACTTCAAAAAGTCTTGTATATTCAATACATGTATATTTAGAGAAAGTTGATCAGCTTCTATTGCACTAATCTTCTGCTTTGACTTTATTCAAAGAAATCTGAACAAACTTATGCACTAACTTGACGAGAGGCACACCTTGTTGAGCTTCTCTTGAACAGCATAAATGTATCTTGTTGTTACAAAGAAAAAGTAATCCTCTGAGATATGGACAGTTAAATTCCAACTGACAACCACTTCTGTCTAAAAGAAAACAAAACAACCGAAAACACTGAATTTAAACTGAAATGCGAACCACGTGCTTAGTCCTTAAACAGTAATGGCACAGTCACAAGGTTGAAAATACACCACCAGGTCAATTCTGACTGCATATGTGCTGACCATTTAATTTATGGGGCTAGAATGTTCTTTCTGACCTGGATATCTTTTTGCTATTATTTGCTAATTTTTTAAGCGGAAAATACACAAACAAAATTTTTTGTCATCATAGAAATGTTTTAAAAATCATATGGAAATGATAGGGCAATCATCTAATCATAATATAGATTATTTCTCATAATTATTTTGACGCAGCTATTAAAGTATGCAGTTTCCTGTTTGTGATTGTTGGAGTGTTTGGTTATTGAGACAACAATTGTAAACTAATTTCTTTGAGTAGTATTTGGCATGTTTCTGTATGTTGCCTTATTGCTTTACAGCTACAGTTACAATGGCCGAGTGGATTAAGTGTGTGACTGAGACACACACACACACACACACACACACACACACACACACATTTGACTTTGGAGAATAAGGTGAGTTCGCGCCCATTGGCGGGAAAATTTCTTTTTTTCTTTTTCCTCCATGATGCTATAGTGTCTAGTATGGTATTACTTTTTTAACACTTACAAACTTGTCCAGATTTTAGTTTGTATATGTGTAGATTTATAATCGGATTGATTTTTAATATTTTAATTTTGAAGATTGCCTACAAATGTCGATATGTCAAGAATCGAAAAAGTAAAATCTGGTTCATGCTAATAAGCATTTTAGTGATATTTTTGAAACATTGGTGAAAAGGCTTCAGAACATACTGGAAAGCAGGATCATGAAAAACTTTCATGGCAGGAAAATCTTTTTCACTTTGTGTGAACAATGAAGCTACTAATTGATGAAAGCTAGGCAATCAGGGAATGCTTAAACTGTTACCAAAACATGTACAAAAATGCTTCCAGTGTTAAGTGTAACTGATTACGATAATTTATTCAATAGTCATTTGGATTCCATATTTTATGAGACAGAGAGAGAGGGAGGGGAGGGGGACTTGAATCACATCAAGAGAGACAGAGGATTGAGCAAAGATTAAACTTTCTTTTGTTTCTATACAATATTTATTCAAGAAAACATCTTCACATATAAGTCATAACAATGCAATACCTGGGAATTCAGGAGAAAGCTGGAAGTTTACTAAACACTGTATCACAGCGGCATTTTAACAATCAATATTTGCCACTGACATAAAGTAGATAGATCATAACCAAATATAAATATATAAATGATTAATTCAAGTATATGTAATTATTGCAGAGATAATATAATAGAGAAAATATAGGATAGATAGGTGTGGTTGTGATCTGTGTATTAGTTTGAAAAACGTTTTCATGATTTTATGAAGGTTTGCACAGCCATAAATATATGTGTGCATGGAAATGCCAAATAATGTCTTAATTGTAAGTCAAAATGGTAAAGTGAAAAGAACATTATGTCATAGAGCTGTATATGGTTGACATTCTAATAGAAAGGGTTCAGCTGTTTTGATATGTTCACATGTACAGTAAATATTGTTGGAAATATGATTTAAGAATAAATCGTTATTTAAACTACCACATTTGGTTCCCACTGCAGTAAGCTAGACATAACCTACCCAATCATCAGTGTTAGAATAAGTAGGAGTAATATGTTTATCCCGGTTCAGGTAAGTTCTGAAATTTTGTATAGATGGGTTACTTATAATTTCTAAAGAGTGCATTATTAAGACTTCATATCTTTACTTGTTAATTTAAACTATTATTTTGTATTAATTATCAAAGAAGTGTTTCTTTTAATCACAAATGGTTGCAAAAAAGTCATCCTAGATAATAATGCACTCTCTCGCTGACACTTATATCTGAGACTAACACACATGTATGCAGTGCCCCTGCCTATGCACACAGATCTGTTATTAAGTGCATGAATGCATCTTCTTTTCTTTGCAACATATAGAAATTCAGTATGAGAATGAATTTAACTTAGTTATCTTCTTTATATTTCCAGAACAGTACATGGTCAGTTAGCTTCTAGCAATAATGGTGTATGTTCATGCAGCAACAACCAGAACAAAGCTTTGTCAAGTTTTAATTACCCCTCTATAATGCTGTTATTGGATCTGAGAAGAAATCACACATTATGTTAATGAGAACTCATGCATCTGGCAACTATCAGAACATGTGTGATTTTGTTTTACTTCAGTCAGGTGTGAATTTGATTTTGTTATTAACTTGTTCGACGTTTATTCTTTTCACTGCAGGGAATAAAAATGCCTCTAACTTTCATATGATCATTAAACAAGTAAATTGCATGGACTGCAATAGAATGCATCTATAGATTCTGGTAACATAGTATTGAACAAAAACAAAATACATTCATTGTGCAAAAATGTAGTATTAATAAAGTTCACGAGTCATTGTCATTATGTTAATATTATCTAAAATTTGATTTGGCATTATGTATCACAAATTATCTTTGTTAGAACTAGCAAATGTTTATAAATAACTGAATTATTACATTTTTCAGTGTCAGAAAGTAAGCAAATTGCTCCTGAAAGTGATAACAATGTAGTTAAAATGGTCTCTCTCTCTCTCTCTCTCTCTCTCTCTGAACCTCATTAGAGCATGCATGCAGGGGTCATAAACAGTAAACCATAGCCACTTTATCGAGACCATGCCCACTATGCAGTAGTCATTGGATGCGACTCTGCGGGAAAGCATAGTGTTCAGAGCTATTCTCCACGAGAATCCATGGCAACTCTGTCAGGATGCACGGAGAGATGCTGGAGGGGTTTTTCTTAATCCTCTCCACTCTCTCTCTCTCTCCACCACCATCACGAAGCATGGAGAATCAAAAAATTATGTGTGCTGTACTGTACACATACATGTATTTATCAATTAGTAACATTACTGTAATACATATACAGATACACAAACAAACACATGTACACAAGCACAAACATATATACACACAAGCTCACAAGTGGAAAGCTTCTCAAACATTGCCGAAATCACCTGATGATCACTAATGCCAAAGTTTAATTTTCTCCAATCTATGTCTATAATTTAAAAAATTTGGTCCATCAGCTTCTCATATACTATTCCGTTTCTGATTTTGTTGAAGTACAGTAGGTGATCATTTTATTACTGATCCATGCTCTTTAATGATATCTAGCTTTATTTTCTTCTTTTTCCCTTGTGTACAATTTACATCCCAGAATTAGATCTTCTTTTGTAAATTGACCATTGTGGCAACTAAAGTATATTGATATGAAGAGAATTATATAGAGAATTGTATTTTTCTTATGTGCTACACCTGTTAACAACCCAATGTGTAGATATCGGAATATTATGTTATGTTATGTTATATTATATCATATTATATTATATTATATTATATTATATTATATTATATTATATCATATTATATTATATTATATTATATTATATTATATAATGCTGGCACATGAACTAGTGGATTTTCCAATAGAAATAATTTTGATAATTCACTCGAGTGAAATATGAAACATTATGATCAAAACATTTGACCTGCCATTTGTCACTTGCTTGGTCTAGTGGTAAGTATGGTCCACTTGCTTGGTATAGTGGTATGTATGTCCATCTCTCACGCAAGAGTATCACATTCAAATCCTGCAACATGCTTATATTTTTTTTATTCCTTTTTTTGTTTGTTTATGTGTTTTTTGCCTTTATTTAGGAAAGAGAACTAATTTACTACAGATATTTGTAATGCGAATATACACAAAACACAGCAGAACATAAATAGTACACAGCTGATGTTATCGTGGGGGATACCATAAGAAATCTACTATTTCAGTCAGGTGTACATATTGCTAACCAATACGTTTGAGCATAAAATAAATAGAAAATTTACTTGTTCCAAGTGAATAGTGGCTATATATCTTCTCATGGGTGAAAAACGCAAGTATTTTCACTCGTGGCTCGGCCACTCATGAAAATACTGAGTTCTTCACTCATTTGATGAAATATATCTGTTGTTCACTCATTACAAGCAAATATTCTATATACAGTAAAGATTATTTATTATGTTTCAGAGGGGACTGGGATTATAAAATGTTATAACCAAGACACCTTATATCCAAATTCATTTATTTTTCAAAATGTTTATGTATTTATCCATGTCGATGATGTTGGACACACATGTAGTAAACAATTTATACTGGTATGATTACTGTCATAACTGGAATGTATTGGTATAAATACATGTTATCATGAACAAAATAAATGATAAACCAGTAAGTTTTACCAGCTGATGAAAGTGTCAAAATACATGTACATGTATCAGCCAATGAATCATAAAAATCACTTTTTTTTGTTTATATGAAAACATCTTTGTTCAAAAACTTAACTACTAGTAAATCAGCCCTTTATTTATATGGAAGGAAAAGAAATTATCAAAAGTCATCTGTTTTCTATCAATCTGAGATTTTTTTTTGATATGTTTTCAAATGACATGGAAATGCTCATATAGTTTTGTGTCTAAAGAGACATTTATTTCTTTTTGTGACCTGCGAAGTTTCAACCATTTTCACAACAGTCAGAATTCAAAATGAATAGAGATTTACTTCAAACTGTACTCAGTTAGCCAACATACAGGTAGAGAATGACAGTTTAAGGCTATTTCTAAATTATATAGTCAAAAAAGGACAAAATAAAATCATTTCTTTTCATGCTTTAATGCTTTAATTACATTCAACTGGCAACCTCTGATTCCAAAGTGTCTATTATGAATGAGGCATGATTATCATATCTTTTGTACCTGGTGCCTTTATTAGATCTTTGTTATTTACTGATTATGAATGTCGTGTGATTATTGCGCTTGTTTATTTGGCTTCGGTGTATCAGATGATAAAAACATTATAACTGAGCTAAGTTTCTTAGGCGGACCACACAATGCCAAACACTATAACCAATTAAAAGTTATAACAAAGCCTTTGGGATAAATTACATATTAGTTAAGAATTTGGCCGGGAAGTTATAACTCAAACGTGATAACAGAGAAACATTGTATTCAAGAACAATCTTTACTGTATATATATATATATAAATTTTGTTTTTTGATTGTTCCCCAATTTTGCTATTATTCTGCTCATCTCAAATGGGATATTTTTTAAATCTGTTTTATTCTTTTAGTATCTGCATTTCTAATTATATTGTATAGATGTATTTCTTGCACATGTTTATTTGCCCATATTTGCTTGTCCCAGAATTATAATACAAGTTTTTTACATTTCTATATTTTTCAGGAGTTTTTATAGCTTGAGATGATGTATTATTATATTATATTTCTGGCTTCATTTTAGACATAATCAAAAAAAGTATATAGACAGTGAAACCCCTCAAATCTGAACCCTTAATATACTGGAATCCCCTCAAGACCTCAAGAACAAAATTTTATTTTTGGGAGTCCCAAATTTTTCCTTCATTAATATCATCATTTTTTTCTCAGTACACCGAAAGCTCTCAACTCTGAATACCAAAAGGAATTTTGATCCAAAATTTTAATTTTACACTAAAAAAAACCCCTCCAAAACATGAAAACAAAACTCTCTTCAAACTTGGAAATGTATTTTAGCAGCTAAATTTCTGATACATGCTGGAATATATTAATTATGGGTAGCAAGTACTATAGTAGGCGTATAAGTGACACATAGACTTGGAAAACGTACCCAAGGGCATATGAGGTTAAAGCAATACTAGACACATGCGCCAACACTGATTAGGGCTGACAGTAGGCTAATCTGAAGGCTTTGCACCATAAAAAAGAGTAGGCTTTTAAGGCAAATTATTAATAACTAAATGCTTGTAGGTAAGCCATTTAAGAATGATTATGTTTATCTGCTTATTATCTAATTTTGATTGATGCTATTTCAGGGGTCAAGGTAGACATGAATTTTAGGGAGAAGTGACTTCTACTTTTGGACAGAATAGTGAGAAGTGACAGCTGAACAGGGAGAAGTGGGAGCAAAGCGAAAAACGCAATATATATATATATATATATATATATATATATATATATATATATATATATATATATATATATATATATATAATCTATACGTGTGTGTGCTTTGATTCTTCTAAGTTAACTATATTCTCTATTTCTCAATATGCATATCTGCATTTAACATTTGACATTGGTTTAAAACAATACTTTATCTTCAGGTAGAAAATTCTCCGCTTCAAGTGTATATTATAAACACATTTTTTAAATGTATGAATGTATGTTTGGATGGAGATATTATATATATATATATATATATATATATATATATATATATATATATATATAATGCATTCTGGCCATATGACTTTTAAAAAGCACAACATAAACTATACATTGCAATTCATTTTAACTGATAGTAGCACCTAGATTACAGTATTGTAATTGCAGGTTGGTGAAAATACTTAATCAACTACCACTACAATTAGAAATTTTATTTTTTTGTTAATTTCTAAAACTTCACGAGAAAATGGCAGTCGAAAACATTTCTAAACTGTTTTGAAACAACCCCAATAACATGTGTCTTCACATCATCGTGTTCGTCCCTTCAAAGCATAGTGGTCACATGTTACGGACGAGTAACCTGAACTTTACAACATGTTTAGGGTGTTGGTTCAAAATTAAATGTTAATCTTTTAGACTCTTGCTTTTTGGTGAAGTTTTAGAAAAAAGAAAAATATTAAATTGTTATATAGTTTGTAAGTAGCCACGATGTCGCAGCCTCAGCTTGAAGGGAACATAATAACATTCAAACTTTAACGTTTAAATTCATTGTTGCCAATAAAACATTGCGGTAATAATTCACTGATAACAAACTAAGACATTAAACTCGATATATGAATAAACTAGACCCTTCTTTCCAAACAAATTGGCACATAGCCAAGGACAAATATGGCTCCATGCATGCCATGTATGTGCGTCTATTTTTTAGAAAAAGGGATTTTCTTAATATGACCACTCACTTTCTTGCTTCGTTACAACAATCCATAGATAGGATCGTAGTTTGAAGGTTTTAATATTTGTCTACATACTCGTTGTAACGTCGTGTATTGGTTAGATATTACTTGCTTTACTGCTGTTTTCGTATTTTGAGTAATGTTGGAATTTTACATCGCTTCCTGAATTCCACAACATAGCATTGTCCCATACGTTTCTGACCTACATATATTTATTTTTAAGCTAAATCTTCAATCACATAATATTGAGACTCTGCTTTCGACGAATTATAAATTTCCCTTAATTTATTTGCCCAGTGATTTATGAAAACAGACAATCTAATAAAGAGGTACTTCCATGACACAGTGATGTCCGCCATTATTAACAATTGACAGTTTCACTTAAGTTTCAAACTGATTTTATTAAGAAAATAACGCAAAAACGGCTCATAAAATCTTGCAAAAAATATTTAGAACGTCCTTTTCACTTAAAACACAAATTGCTATTTCCATATCGATGTTTAAGTTTCGAAACATAATTGTGTAGGTATGTTTTCATCATCAAATGATTACTTGTGGAAATCGGGCAGTGATAACTTGCTCGGGAAACGGTTAATGGTTAGTCAGCTTTTCAAACACATGCCTGTGAATGTGCATGAGTTTGTTTGTCGGCGCAATTGATATCAACACCAGTTGCTTACTGTATGTAATACATTTCGCCTTGAGCTACAACACAACACGGGAACTGCCTGGTTATAGGTCTAGGGAGCATCTCAAAAGTCATACACTACTGTCACTTCTTATACAGCTAAAAAAATCACAGGGCGAAGTCGTTTTCGCTTTCCTAACAGAAGAAGGCGAAGTTTATATTTTTGGGCGACTTAGTCGCACACATTGCCTGGTAGCACAACCCCTGCTATTTATTTGTATACATGATCAGTAGAACATTGGTTGTTTGTTGTTTTAATTAAATATCAGGGCTTTATTAGCCACTCACATGGTGTCACTTTTGATGCTTTGCTGACAGAGACTGACAAAACAGTATTTCTAAAAGTCAGATTTACTCAATTGATTTTCAGTGGAGAATAAATCATTACATACATGTATTTAAGTAGCCATGACTGTCATTTGTCTTCACTCACATGCCAAGATGTCATTACCGGAAATAAATTATAAAGAATTATAGATTATCATTCATAATTCTAATGGACTTACAGTAAAGTTTTAAAGTATCCCATTCCTCAAATGTTTCCTGTGACAAGGACTGTATTTCTATGTGGGACAACTGCATTTATTCATACAGGATGTGATTTTTAGAAGGAAAGTATGTTGTTCAGGAATTTGTCATTAAATATTAAAGAAAAAAAAAAAAAAAAAAAACCCAACAAGAAAAACATGTTTCTTAATTTTATACATTCTTACACAGACTGTGATGTTCTCTCAAAATTACACTCTCTCTCTCATCGCATAAGCGCTTAGAAAGACACATTTTTTCACATCTGTTAAAACCCTTAGTAAACTAAAAACCTCAAAAACAAAATTAATCCCAAGGGTTTTTGGTTTTGAGGGGTTTCACTATATATAAACAGTTTAGCCCATGCAAAATAAATATTTTTTTCAATATTGTTTATTCTAAATATTATAGTTTTAGATTTTAATTTTATATTTATATCCAGTAGATTAAAACCTACTTTTCCTTTATCTTTTATTAAAGTTTATGCATTCCCTCACAAAAAAAATCTATAATTAGTTTTTCTATTTCATTTAGCATTGCTTTAGAGAGGATTATAGTGTTTAATACATACCATAATAGGCAAAAAATGTATGTGTTTATTATTTGTACTTTATTATTTTTTTGCTAAGGTTTTGATTCATGCAAAGATTTATATTCATTAGCTCTACTGGTCATAGACCAAAAAAGCTTATGAATGATTTTTCGTCTGTTGTCCCTCCAACACCCATTGTCTGTCCATCTTTTAGCACAAGTTTGTTATTGCTGCTCCTCCTAAACTACTTGGAGGATTGCCCTGAAACTTTACACACATCCCATTGTCTAGTTTGTCCTAAATGAAAATCCTGCCACTCAAACATCCAATATGGCCACCAAAGCAGCCAACTTGAAAATCTTGTTATTGCTACTCCTTCTGAATAGATGGTCATGTCAGCATAATGTTTTCACTAAAGGACTTTATATGATGTCTAGTTGGTTCTCAATAAAATGATGCCGATCTGATGTCCAACATGGCTGTGATGGCAGCCATAACATCAAAACATTACATTAATGTTTGAAACATTACATTTCTCACCTTTGGAATAATAAAGTTTGCTCCAATCATGCCCATCTAAATCTATGGCAAAGTTCTGTACGTAGAGAGAGGCAAGGTCACTAGTAAATATCATGAGCCAGTTTGCATATTTTAGGTAGATGTATAAATTTTTCTTCTTATTACTTTTTGACAAGATAATATTTGCACCTAATTTTATTGGTAATATTATGTAACAGTAAACCTTTTAAATAATTTCACTGTTCAGGATGTCCCTATTGCAGCCAAAATTGAATTGTCCTCTTTCTACATTTTTTGAAAATATATATTGTTTACATGTAGCTCTACTGGTCATAGACCAGAAAAGCTTATGAGTTGGTGTGTTGTCTGTCATCTGTTGTCCATCGTCTCTCATCTTTCTGGCATCCGTCGTCCATCCATTAGCACAGGTTTGTTATCGCTACTTCTGCTAAACTGATTTGAGGATTGCCGTGAAACTTTGCACACACATTCATCACATGGTCTAGTTGGTCCTAAATCCAAATGGTACTGGTCGGATATCCAATATGGCTGCCACAATAGCCGTCTTGAAAATCTTGGTATCACTACTCCTTCTGAATGGATGGTTACAGTATATCAACATGGGGTTTTCATTAAAAGACTTCTTATGATATCTAGTTGGTCCTAAATAAAAATGGGGCCAATCTGATGTCTAATATGGCTGCCACAGTAATTTATTTGAAAATATTGCTATCCCTTCAGAATATCACAGATGGTTTCAACACTCAGTGGTTAAAAGGAAGAAATGGTCTTATCTTGAATTCCTGAAAAATGTTTCACCCAGTAGTGTTGAGGGACTTTTGTATATTTAATCCTTATCATTACAAATTTGTTCCTTTTTCAGTTGGACAGCAACTGAACTAGCAGGTCGCTATTTGAGAGCCTACTGCACTACAGAACTTGACGAGGGATTCGGGCAGCCCATTATTTCTACAGTGGACTTCATTAATTAAGTGCCCTGCCATGAAAACTCCTGGAGAACACCTTATTTCTCAGTAAACTCCTCCTGATAGTTCTATTTACTGATTCAACCTTTTGATTGTTCATATTTTGAACCTTGTTTTCATAATGGTTGTTTGCCCAAGGCAGTACTTTATGCATATGTCAAGAGACTCATCATTGTTTGCTCAAGATGGTACTGTACGCATATGTCAAGAGACTCATCATTGTTTGACCAAGACGGTCCTATATGCATATGCCAATAAGAGACTCATCATTGTTTGCCCAAGGCAGTACTTTATGCATGTGTCAAGAGACTCATCATTGTTTGCCCAAGATGGTACTGTATGCATATGTCAATAAGAGACTTGTCATTGTTTGCCCAAGGTGGCACTGTATATGTCAATAAGAGACTCATCATTGTTTGCTCAAGGTGGTACTGTATGCACATGTCAATAAGAGACTCATCATAAGATCCTGGTTTTAGTTAACGTGGAGGGCAGAACAATACTGCAGCAACCCAATTAGATTTTCCCCCTTGAGGAAACAAATGAATGCTTAACTCGTTAACCCCGGGAGATTGTTTTCATTTTCGCTTGAAATGGGGATAGGCAACTCATTTTTGGGGTTACTTCTGAATGCAGCAAAACACATCTGCTTAAGAAAGTTTCTCGTTTAGCCGGATGCTTCGGTGTATCCTAAACATTGTTTTTGATTGGCTATTATGCTCACACATGTGCAGAAGGGTGACAGTTGGACTTCTTTTTTCTTTTTTTTTTTTGCATTGGACCCCCGATTTTTGTGTCCTGGCCTCTTTTTACTCCAAATCTCAAACTTATTCTACTTTTTGCAAAGGTTCATCTCTCTGTGTGCAGTTAAGACCGGTCTGCTTTAGATCTAAAGCCAAAAAGTCTAAAATCTGGACACAAACTCTGGTTCCGAATCTGGCAATTTTCGCCCTCAAAAAAAATCGGGTCTCAAAAAATGCATTTTTTTCACTGTACTTTTTAATGCCAGTAGAAAGTTGACATTTTTTGGTATCATTTTAGAGCTACATCTGTCTACTTTACTGAAAATCCATCCACTTTAGTGTATCTTAAATGATGTTGATGTTATTGAGCTTGGAAGTAGAGTACAACCTCATGTCGCGTAAACGTGGCGCTAGGGGTTAATGAGTTAAGGAATAGGGATTACCTCGACAACGCTTTACTATAGTATTGGAAGAAAAAGACATTGCATGAATAAAATGTTTGTTCTTTTCATTAATTTCTTTGAATGCAGAAATAATAAGCAACCCATCCTTTACAAATTTCAAAACTTACCTGAATTAGGATAAATATGACTAATTCCTTCATATAACTATGTTGGTGATTGGCCAGTTTGAACCCAGCACACACAACTGAGAACAAAATATAGTAGTTTAATTTTGATTGCTATAATTTCTTTGTAATAGGTGATACAGTTTTTAATAAGCTTCTAGCTTTCTTATAAATCCCTAGATAATGCATTGTTTTGAATTATATGTGAAGATGTTTTCCTGAATAAATAGTGTTTAAACTAACTGATAAAAATGAACAAGCATGGTTTACAGAGTGGGTCTATAAGGGATTATTATGCTTCAAATGGATTAAATGCCAGTAGATATTTAAATACAATGTGTATTGTCTTTTTGGATGGTTATGACAACTGCATTATTTTAGGTATAACTGGCAAAGATCTACATCCCACTTTAGTTGCTTTTTATAGACAAAAGAAGACAGAGTGGATTTTTACACACTTATTGAAATTAAAATAGATAATATATACCAATGCTTCTGTTATTGTTGTAGGAGATTGGAATGTACCCTAATCTTTTATTGTTGTAGCAGATTGGAATGTACCCCAATCTGTTATTGTTGTAGGAGATTGGAATTTACCACAGTAATATTCTTTGGATATGTTACATTACAGTCAAGAAAATAAGTGTCATCATGCATTTCCATCATCCATTATGTGTTATCCATTGTGAGGCTGTCAACAGTTGCATGTAACCACTCTATAGGTCAAATTCTGATCCAGTTTTGATCAGACTTGGAATATGGGCTTATATCATCAAAATATCAAATGATTTTAATAATTAGCAAGATTTACACATATTAATAAGGAGATCTTGCATCTGATTATCTGAGTTTGTTACCACTCTGGGAGCCTTATTTCTGATCCAGTTTTGAACAGACTTATATCATCAGGGTCTTAGAAGAGGTAGATAATGAGCAAGGAACCTTTCATGTTACTGAAGTGATCTTGCATCTGATTAGCTCAGCTAATTACCACTCTGGAAGTCATATTTTGTTTCTGATTTTGATTAAACTTGTAATATAGACTTATATGATCATGATCTTGCATGATTGTGACAATGAGTGGCATGCATGCATATTATGGAAGTGATCTTGCATATGATTGGCTGAGACATAGTTTTGTTCCAGTTTTCTTCAATTTGAAATATGTACTTATATGATTAAGATTTTACACAAGTTCAGTAATGAATGAGATCCACACTTGAGGTGATCTTAAATCTGATTGGCTGAGCTTCTTACCTCTCTAGAGAAACAGTATTTCTGATTCAATTTTAATTGAAGTTATTAAATAGACTTAAATCTACATGATTTCACAGATGAGTACTGATGTGATGTTGGTTTTTGTTATGTCTCCAGACTATATTTTAGATAGGATTTTGATGAAACTTGGTAAATTAGCTTATATCATCATGATGTAGCGTATGTTAATAAGCGAGATTTGCATGAGTATATTAATGAGAAGATCTTGCATCTGATTGGCTGAGCTTGTTACCTCTCCAGATATAGAGACTATATTTCTCATATAATTTTGATAAAACTTAGTAAATAGGTTATATAACCAAAATCTTGGATGAGATCAATTGTGAGCGAAAGAGTATGCATATTAATTATACCTTTATCTTTGGAAAGAATCTTTTTAAGCAGTCTATACAAAAATGGCATTAAACCCCACAAAAGCAAACCTTAAAGCTTTGGTTAAAGAATTTTGTTTGGTATATACATGTATTTCCAAAATCACATGATAGATCCTTATCATATGTCATATGAATCATTACGAAGCTAAAATAATTTGTTCTGTTATATGCACACTTGCCTCTGACACCTTAGAAAATTTGTTTTCGGGTTTTGGGTTTAGATTGTTTCATTTGCTTATATTTTCTATTATGTTTGATAGATTTTGTTCAAATTTGGGATGAATCATTATGAAGCTAAGACGATTCATTCTGCAACATGTCCACTCAACCATATGATCTTGGGGTCAGGGTCACATTTTTTACAGCAATACTTTGATCATCGGCTCAAAATGTAGGCCCTGACATTCATAGTGCGTTTTTTACACTCTTGTTTTATACTCTGGGTGGATGCAAATCAGGCAGCAAGAATAAAACCATCAAGGTTTTTAAACTGAACTGAAAATTTCTACATCAGTTGCATTAAACCATGTACCAATCAGATGTCATACATTTTTGTTCAGTCTCAGTTTGAGCATGAGGATTGTAATAATTGGGTTACTGTTAGGTTAAATGGAATTAATGAAGAAGATACATATTTAAATAGAAAACAATTTACTTTTCAGAAATTGGAAACGAGCAATCCATTTTGGGGAAAGGATGAACTGGCCACAAAATATGATTAAGATGAAGGGTGTCCTCCAGCCAGAATTAATGTCACTGGAAAAAAGTGATGAGAAGAGTTGAGGGAGGAAAAATGCAAGATTTTACACTTTGTTTGGTTTTTTAATTTAGGGATAATTAATTAATTAATTTACAATTCCAAAACTTCCTACTCTCTTCAGTACATATATTTAAATGAGCCTATTCTTGTTTAATATTTTAGTTTTGAAAAGCAAAGTGCACTAATACTTCTATTACACAGCATACTGTAAAATCTGAATTATATGAATATTTGTTTAGTACCTTAATACAATTATGGTTTAGATATTTATGCTGATCAAATCAAAGTACATGTAAACAGGTCAATATTCATGATAATCACTGATAAGGATCAGAGCAATTTTCAAATTTAGCAAATTCTCTGTTGTGGATTTTCACTTTCTTTAAACAGTTATGTGCATGTTTTGCCACAAAGATACATGACAGACCATTTGTACTTATTTTTGTATAAACTTATTTTTACACCTGTTCTTATTATCTATATTTTTCAGTATTCTATGAATAATGTCAATGAAAATGTACTGAAGGTAGTTTTTTTTTAAGGGAACAATTTGGCTTTATATGGGAATATTTTTTGTAAGTTTCAATGATTTTTTGTTTAATAATAGTTGGTTGTATTGGGAATGAGAGAGTGCTTGATTATTGATTGTGGCAACCATTTTCATTGGAAAAGAAATATTTTTTCTATGATTTACCTAATTTTTGAAACTGACATTTAATTTTGAACATAATTTTCAAGTTATTTAATATGTTCAATGTCAGTTTCATCAATTTCGGTGACCTAACATTTGTGTTTAAAAAGCAAATCTGTTGCACAAAAGATAGCAAATAATCCCATTCATGTTTACTTAAAGTATTAACAAATTGTGTACAGTGTTGCAGACAGCATTTATTAGTGTCATGAAAACAAAGCATCTTTGAAATTTAATTCCTTGTTAACCAAAGAGCAGATCTGCTGTTGACACTTGTATGTAATGAAGTAGATATTTCTTATACTTGTTTATTGTAAAAAATTTGTTTTGTGTAAAAAGGGTGAGACTAATCTAATGAAAATAGCTATCACAACTTCTGCCTAGGAAATTGCATGCATATTTTGGAAAGGAAACAAACTCTTTGTATCTTGCTTAGGTTCTCCTTTTATTTTTTATTTATTTTTCCTTGTTTTGTTTTTCCCCAAAACATTTGCTTCGGTTCTTAATGTGTATGTAATGCACTACATGATGATGAACATATGATTTTTCCTTTCCTGTATGATGTAAGGGGAATAACTCAATTCATTACCCAATAAATAAAAAATATCTACACTAGATAAAAAAGAATAATAATAATCAATATCCTTTTTTGCAGATGGAAGGGATAACTAAAGATTTCATGTGCTATTTTTTTCAGAAATATTTATTTATATATTTTCTGTAAAGTTTGAATATTTTCAGTATCTAAAATAGAGGGACCAAAAACAGCAAGAAATGCACAATTTTACAGGTTTTTGTTTAGGTATTTCTTAGGGAAATAACTAACATTTCCACCTAAATATTTAAATGAAGTACATCCACACTAAACAAAATAATTCTATGCAGTTTGCTTTTTGTGAGCTAAAGTGATAACAAAAGATTTCTTGTGCCAATTTTTACCACAAAATAAAAACTTCTTATGCCACTCTTCATCAGAATAAAAACATTTTTAATGGCCATTTGATTTTTTAATTTTTATCATGCCCACACTGAGGACATCTTGATTTTGTCCTGTCCATCTGTCATTCTGTACATCTGTACTTCCATCCGTCCATCCAGAGAAGCTTGTTAGCTTGATTGCTAAAAAACCACTGTGGATGATCTGATTAGATTTTCAGGCCATTACATCAATTTTTTAATTTTGTACACAATTTTGAATCTTTGACTTGGCCTTGTTGACAAAAACCATGTTTGCATGGTTAAGCAAACATCACTTGAGGTAGGCACATGACATTTGGTATACATCTCAGTGTTCCAGCTATGAATTTCTTACAGAAGGGATGGGAAGAGGGGCACATTTAACAAAAGGGGTTCATTTGTTGAAGGAAGGGGCATGTTTTGTAACAAAGGGCATTTCTTGCAATAAAAAACTTGATGTCATTAATGAAATTTAGCATTTAATCCATTTAGAAGCAGAAACAAATAAAAGAACATTCATAAGTTTATCCTACATTAAATAAACAGAAAAATAAGTGGAACAAATGGAAACAACACAGATTTATAAAGGTGTTTTAGTCATCTTGAGAGAGGCAGAGAGCTCTTGAAGGGCAGAGAAGGGGACTAAAAGGGTGCTGAGGGCAGTAGAGCGGGCACTGAAGGCAGTAGGAGTGGGGAAAGACCGCTTTATTTCTGTCTAGTTGAATCACTTATTCATATGGAAATGATTAAATTAGATTTTCTTGCCATTATAGTCGTTTTTCACACTATTTTATATTTTACCTTGAGATGTATTTTTGTTTTGTGCTTTTAAATTTAGATATTTTACTGGATGCTTCATTGTTTTTTCAGATGGACTGAGTTTTGAGTAGATGTGGATTGCAGCTTTTATATAAGGAGTTAAAAAAACTTTATTAAAGCAATTAATTACTTAAGTTTTACCATTTTGATACATACCCCAATCAAATATTTTGTTTAGAAAATATACTCATCTAAGAGAACTAATTCTGTGCATGGATAGTTTCTTACCATTGTGATAAGCAAAGAGATAATGAAAAGAAGAAGAATAATTGAAAATAATTAATAAGAGTAAATGGTAATTTCTTTTGGTGTTCAAGATTTTTTTCTCACAATACCCATTGTATGTGTTTTTTGTAAGATTTGTATATTATTTCAAATTTAGATAATGGATTAGATCCCTTGTGCATTTTTCTAACATTTTGAATCTGGAGTAGATATTAAATTTTAGGAGTTGTATACGCCATCAAAAGGTGGAACATGTTATGATGTTGTCTGACTGTCCATCTATCTGTCTGACCATCAGTCTGTCAGTTTCCAAATTCTTATCCACAAAATAACTAGAGTTGTACAGCATCGACAATTACCAAACTCTATGGATGGCTTGCACTTGGGTTTAGGAAGAACACTATCGATTTCACAGTCAAAAGGTCAAAGTTCAAGGTCACTTTTGTGAGGGGAAAATGGTTTGCACAGCAAAGCTCGAGTTAAGCACCATCTATAGTTACCAAGCTTTGTGGGTGGCTTGCATATCGGGTAAGGAAGAAACCTATTCATTTTTGTATCAAAAAGTCAAAGGTCAAGGTCGCTGTAACTGAAAGATGAACAAGATTTTTTTCTCATAATTACTTGAGTTCTTCACCATCTACCACACTTTGTGGATGGTTGGCATTCATGTTAATAAAAAAGGAGCCTATTAATTGTCGGGTTCAAAGGTGAAAGATCAAGGTTCACTATGACTGAAAGATGAAAATGGTTTCTGCACAATTACTTGTGTTCTTCATCATCTACAGTTACCAAACCTTGTGGATGGCTTGCATTTTGGATAAGGAAGAAGCCTTTCAATTTTGGGGTCAAAGGTCAGTGTCACAATTGCTGGAAAAATAAAAATGATTTCAAGATATAACATTAGTTCTGAATTTTATACCAGGACCAAACTTTATGGATGACTTGCACTTGAAGTAGGGATGAAGCCTATTGATCTTGAAGTCAAAAGGTCATAGGTGAAGGTGACTGTGCTTGGGAAACAAAAGGTCTCTGCACACATTTTAATGTTATCAACCATGTACTTTCACCAAAGTTTGTGTGTGATTTACACATTGGGCAAGAAAGAATTCTATTGATTTGGGGGTCAGAGGTCAAGGTCACTAATGGAAAGAAGAAAAATGTTTTATTTTTGTATAATAACTTTACTTCGAGACTACATGCCACATGTGCTAGACATGGAAGAGGCCTATTGATTTAGGAGTCAAAAGGTCAAATGTCATGGTCATTGTGACTTAAATAACATGGGTCTGCAGAATAATTTTTCTAAAAAGTAAGTTCCTTGACCAAACTTTGCGGATGGCTTGCAATTAGGGTAATAAAGAAACCTATAGATTCTGGGGTTGAGATCACAGTCATGGCAAATCTATTACGAAAATAATGGTTTCTGCACATTAATTTTGTTTAAAACCATATAACTTGACCAAAGGCTGAGGACGGTGAGACTCACTGGTCAATAATCACCAGCATTAACGATACCCTACTAGTACCTACATAGAAGACTATTAAACATGGGGCTTGTGTATAATGTTCCGTTGAAGGTGCTATGATTGGAAATCCTACTTTGCCAAAGCATATAATACGTTGAGAAAGTTCTGCAATTCGTTTCAGAAATGTATACTTAACCGAGAAATAACTCGCATATGCTTACACAACTATTTAATTTTTTCAAAGAAGTTTTTATTCTCTATCATTTCACATGTTTTTTGTTAAGGTATGTGCTCATTTTTTGTTGAGTGATGTTCAGAGCATACATTATAATAACAAAGAGACCATATGGTTAAATATTTGTCTGAAGTAATGAGTATGAGGGGTTCCGTCTGAAACTGTACAAGATTTTTTAACATCTTGCGATGTATTTTTGTGAGATTTTATATTACTGTTTTAAATGTATATATTTTTTCAGATATGAATATATCACCAGAAAAAAAATGGACATTCTTATGTCTATCTGTTTCCAAGAAAAATATTCATTTGTAGCATTTAAAATACAGTTGTTCATATTGTTATTTGTAGTTGTGAATATAGAAAATCCATGTTATATTTTTTTTCCTAAAGAGAAAAAAAAGTCAAACAGGATGCAAAGGCGGTTCCTCGTGTTTCTGTGTTGAGAAATTTGCCATTAAACATTAAACACGGGATTAGGCCCTCCATCATAAAACTGTACCCAACATTTCAAGTAATAAATTGTACTCCAGATTTGAAAATCTTATTTAAAAAAAAGCCTTTTGATTGATTAATGTTATTTTTAATGGTCAGTATATTTTCGAGTAAGAATTAGGAGTCAAATAGTTTTATGACAGTGGGTCTAGCTGCTTAGAGTTTTTGATATTTCCAAGAGAAAGGCACTGCCAGTCAATATATATGAAACTGGATTTGTTTTTAAGGTTTCTGATGGTTCCTGTGTTACAGAAACTGCTAGAAAGGATTTGAAACTAAAATTAATTTTTATGGTACAGCCAGAAGGCACTGGAACTGGAACAGACTTTTGTGGTTTCTAGTGTTTCTGTGTTATGGAAATTGCCAGAAATATGTGTAAACTGGTAAAGAGTCTTGTAATTTCTGGCTTTTCTCTCTTACAGAAACTGCCTGGAACGTTAGAAATATGAACAGATTCTTGCAGTTTCTGATGTTTCCATGTTATGGAAACAGCTAGAAAGAATTGGAAGCTGAAATGGATTCTTGTAGTTTCTGTGTCATGGTATCTGCCAAAAAGTATTGGAAACTGGAACAGATTTGTGTTTCTTCTGGTGTTTCCATGTTACAGAAACTGCCTGGAACAATTAGAAATTTGAACAGATTGTTTTACTTTCTGGTTTTTACATGTCACATAAATTGCTTAAAAGAATTGGAAAATAAAACAGATTCTTGTAGTTTCCGGTATTTCTGTGTAATGGAAACTGTCGGAAAGCAATGGGAAACTGGAATAGATTTGTGTGGTTTCTGGTGTTTCAGTTGTACAAAAACTGCCAAAAATGATAGGAAAATGGAACTTTTAGCTCTGCTGATTATAGACTAGAAGAGCTTATAGATTGACCTGTTGTGCACTGTCTGTCATCCGTCCATTAGCACAAGTTTGTTATCGCTACTTCTCCTAAATTACTTGGAGGATTATCATGAAACTTTACATTCATCCCAAGGCCACCACAGTTGCCATCTTGAAAATATTGTTGTTGCTACTCCTCCTGAACTGAAAGTCATATCAACATGAGGTTTCACCGAAAGACTTATGGTGACTAGTTGGTCTTGAATAAAAATAGTGCCAAACTAACATCGAATATGGCCACCACAGTGGTTTATATTGGTTTTCTTTTTTAGAAACTACCTAGAAAATGCAAGAATTCTCATCAAAACTGAATGGAATCCTCACCTGAAACTTGAAGAATCCATTCCAAAATTACTTGATCATAGAAAAGAAACAGATTCCACCGTGATATTAGAAGAGAAATTAATAGATTCCACTCAGCTTGTGGAAAGATTGTGTTTTTTTGTACCTATAACCACCCACAAACCACACACAAAACTAGGGTTTCTAGTAAGTTTTCATAACTTTTCCATAGTCTCAAAACTCAACATTTCATGCTGTGAAATTTTTTAAATCAGCGACTCTTCTTTCGTCATCTTGGAATAAAGCTTATAGTTGGTCAGTTGAAATTTAAACTTGTACCTAAGTCCAAATACATTTGTCATCACTCTTGTCCCAATTGTCATTATTATTGATACTTTGAAAACAAACCATGGACACAATAACAGCTTGCTATAAATAAAGGTAAAATGCATTTCCTTCGATGTACATGGTATTTATTGACGTTTTATACCCTACTGGGTTGAAGTCCTATTTAAACAAATATAAACTGTAAGACCAATACAGTTTATTCAGACAACATCAGATAAAGGCATATTATAGTATGAAATCAGTAACAAGTCCTGTTGTCTAAGATGGCATGCTTTTGAACCTTAACATTTTACTTCTGTTGCCTTCAATTTTATTATTACATGCAAAAAAAGAACATCATTTATTTCTGGCATGAAGTTTAAAGTGTTTTTCATTGCCAGTGACATCTCATAATTTTCCAAGTGACAAGGCCTGTTGTCTAAGATGGCATGCTTTCTTCCCTTAAAATTTTCATTCTCTGTTGTATCAGAAAACTGGGGTTCATTTGTTTTATTAGATGCAAAAAAAGAACATAATTTTTTCAGATTTTTTTTCTGGCATGAAGTTTAAAGTGTTTTTCATTGCCTATGACATCAAATAATTTTCAAGTCATGAGTTCCTTATAATGCATTATTGTTTGTATCCATGCTGATTTTTATTTCTGGAGAATGATCCGAGGTTCTAAATTTTCTTTGACTTTTATGGAAAATATTTTCAATCCAGAGTATTTGGTTTTCAGTTGTATAGTTGGTTTTTAAAGTACCGTATAATTGGCAGTTGCTCTTTACAGTTAAAGAATTTAGTTCAAGGGGAAGAAGAAAAAAATCTTAGTATTTTTGTCATACTATTCGTTCATTTTTGTATACAATGATTTTTAAGCTCTTCGCGTCATAGACTAGAAGAGCTTATGGGATGGTCTGTTTTCCATCATCCATCATCCGTCCGTCCATTAGCAAAAGTTTTTTATCACTACTCCTCCTAAACTTCTTGGAGAATTGCGATGAAACTTTACACACACATTCATCGCATAGTTTATTTGGTCTTAAATGAAAATGGTGCCACTTGGACATCCAAACTAGCTATGACAGTGACCATCTTGAAAATCTTGTTATCACTACTTTTCCACACTGGATGGTCATATTAACAAATTGGGCTCACTAAAATACTTCTTACGGTGCCTAGTTGGTCTTAGATGAAAATGGGCATGATCTAATGTCCAGTATGGCTGCCACAGTAGCCATCTTGAAAAGCTTCTTATTGCTACTCTTCCTAAATGAAAAGTCATATTGACTTGGGATTTCCACCAGAAGGCTTCTTATGATGTCTAGTTGGTCCTCAATGAAAATGTTGCTGACCTGATATCCAATATGGCCACAATAGTGGCCATCCTGAAAATCTTGTTATCGCTACTGCTCCTGAATGGATGGTCATTTCAATATGGGGTTCTCTCTAAATGACTTCTTTTGATGTCTAGTTGGTCTGACATGAAAATGGGGCCTATCTGATGTCCAATATGGCCACTGCAGTGGCCATCTTGAAAATTTTATAGTTATTCCTCCTGAATGGAATTGACATGGGGTTTTCACCAGAAGACTTCTTATGATGTCTAGCTGGTTCTAGATGAAAATGGTGCTTATATCCAATATGGGCAGTATCTATGAGCTAATTCCCTTTAATTTATATTTTTTTAATTCATTTTTTAATTCCTCAGAGATATCCAAGTATGATTCTGGTATTTACTGATCAATATTTTAAGGTCAGCCCGGGTCCACTGCCGGGGTGTGTCCTTGGGCAAGGTACTTTACTCTACTTGACTCGGCAAGATGTAAATTTCAAGATATTGCTGTGCCATAAAAACACACAAAAAATATTTATTAAGACATTAAATGAACATGTTTAGGTTTTTAAAGTTTTCACTTTTATAAAATATTTTGATGCATTACAGGTGATGGTAATAAGTAACTCAGACATGGTTCTGTAGCATGACAACTATCTTATATAGGTTGACAGGAGAATGATATGAATGTACATATCTCAACTGCCAGAGTTAGACATACACCTAGCCTACAGCTCGTGAAATGTGAAAATTATGAAAGTGATATGACGTATCATTCACCTGTCTGTCATTCTAACTAATATTTCTTATTAGATAGATAGATCCAATTGAAAATTTATTAAATGATTAATTAATTGATTGATTGATTCCAGTTGTATCCTCTTGCGATGACGAAATTACAACTGTTGTTTCTATTATAACTGGATATGAAAGACGCATAATTTTCAAACAGAAAGAAATGACTGATACTGGTCCTGGAAATATACGAATTGAATGGTTGTGTATGTATTTAATAATTAATTAAACTACACTGAATGTATTCGCTTTTAATGAAAATACAGAACTGTTTATTTTTATTGCCTCTAAGGTCACACGTGCTTGGAAATAGAATAAGCAATGTGTGTATACGAGTTTGATGCATACATGTATTTATGAAGCGAAAGAACTCTGCAGGCAGTTGTGTGTACATTTATATGAAAAAGGGAGAACATTCATTTACTTGAAGGTAGGTGTGTATGAGTATGTGTGTTAGTATCTTAAAAGAGAGAGAGAGAGAGAGAGATATTTAAATTTAATATGCATTCAATAACCAAAAATGCCCATTGTTGTACATCAGTTTGAAAAGACAGTAAGTTAGTGTGCATATCTATTTTGCACATAAAAAAGAGTAAGGGAGAGAGAGTAGTTATTAGTCTTGATGTATAAAGCATTGTGTCATACAGTTTATGAGAGAATGCAAGAACTGTCTGCTATGTTTATTTTCCATTTTTCCATAAGCATACAGGGCAAGGTTTAATTAATGAAAAAGAGTATAAAACATCAAATTTAACATGAGTTAAGATTTCATTTCAGAAGGAGCACTTGAAAAGGAAATCTAGTTGCAGTAAATACAAAAAACAATTTTGTTTGTAAATCGTTGATAAACAAGACACTGACAAGTTTCTAAGATGATATTCAAAACTGAATGCAATAAACACACACTATTTCATTAGAATCCAGTACCAGGGGTTCTCTTGGTATTTTTTAAATGATGTAATGTTAACATGTGACCATCATATTCACAACTTGACAAATATTTGGGAAAGAAAATTGAAAAAAGTCACTTGGTGTCATTTAATTATTCCAAGGTGTCCTTTTTAATGATGCAGCAAACAATTAAGGACAGGAATCTGACTCTATAGTACATGATTTGAGAGTGTAGATAATTCTCAATCAATGAATCACAGTTTTCTCCAAGTGCTCATGCACACAAAGAATTTCAAGATTGTACAGGTGATGATTCATCTGTAGCTCCTCTTTTAAACTCCATAAGTTCAGATCCTGATGAAAATGTAATTTTAATCAATGCTGCAAAGATGGATACCTATAAAATGTATTTAAATTAATTCACAGTACATAACACTTGGATAATGGATTTAATTGTCACCTGTTTAATTTTAGTCCAGCTAGGAAATTTATTCCTGTGGTGCTAAGTTAGATTCTGACTGCCACCATGTCCAAGGATATCATTATCGGGTCAGAGTTTTTGGTTGGTGTTTTTGCATGCTGGTCCAGTTTCCTTCACATCAAAGTAACCAAACTACACCGAATATGCTGTACATAGTATTTAATTAAAGGCTATAGCTGTTAGATTGTGTCTTGTCTCTGTTTTGTAACGGACTTTGACAAAGACTCATTGCGAGAGGAAAGCGCTTAGGCTAGTTAAAAACTAGATTATCCCTGTTCGTTGTCAGTTTATTGCGTGTATCTTAATCAATCCCGGACACACGCAATCCATTATATATATATATATATATATATATATATATATATATATATATATATATATATATATATATATATATATATATATATATATATATATTTTTATATGTATATATATATATATATATATATATATATATATATATATCAAATGAGGTGAACAGACATTTTTTGAAAGTAATTTTTTCAGCAAGTTTTATTTTGAGCAATAACCATAAAAACCAGTCATTCATTCGGAACTACCTTGGCTATTTCTGCAAGACAGAAACATGTCTTTGTTTTATGTCAGTGCAGTAATTTACAGAATAATCATACATTTTGTTTTTGCTGGAAATTTCTTCACAAAAAAGAAACCCAATCTATTCAGACCCACCTCAGCTGTTTCTATGATTGCATTGACTGTATTGTTGAATGAGAAGTTACATAAATAGTTGAGTGGTCTGAATGGCAGCTATCCGCATACATTCGAGGTATGATCCATAGGAATGACCTCGAAGTTGCAAATGTCAGTCTTTGTCATTGAAAATATCATCATTATCATCATCTTTACCAATGATATCAGTATTCTGCCTCAACTAAATCAATAAGAGACCAAGCAGCCTTAATGCATAATTGAGACACTTTTTGATAGAAAATTTAACTTGTACATAAGAATATTAGTAGAAGTCATAAGGGGAAAGACAGCACATCACCGGATTGGGTCTTCCATTCTAGTGATGTAAACTTGTACATTTATATAATTTTTTTTTTGTTTTAGCAAGAAAAAAAACATACATACAAACATACATACATAGACATAAGTAGTGGCAAACTCTAAACAAGGATGCTTACACACATATAGTTAAGCATATTTGTATGTAGCTGTATATCATAGAAAATATATCTGACTGACTGTCAACAAGATGAACTCAAATAAATGACATGTAGAGACAAAGTGTCTCAAAACTCGTCAGCTTTGATATTACTATAGTATCAATGGTGCAAATTTCTTCATTATAATTTTCATGAATTTAAAAAATATTACCGGTGTATAAATATTTCCTATTGAAAGCAGTACTTTAAATTTCACAACATTTTGGTCTAATTAAAAAAAAAAGGTTTCAAAAGTTGAGATCATTCACTTGAAATGAATGAACAGATGAACAAAACACTATCTTTCATGATGTGGTATATTTACCAATGCCCTGCCTTTACTGGGAGTCTGTGTTAACTTGTTGTAAATTTGAGCAAATATAAATATGTGTTTCATTGCAGAGAAAATTAAAGTTATAAATATGTGAATTGCACATAGTATATGTGTAAAAATGTCTGAGTGACTCACTCATTTGGACAAAACCTCGTCTGGCCACCAAAATGATACTTGGAAAAATCCTATTAGGTAAACATTGATATCTGTCCAAACCATCATATTGGGCACCAGCTCTGAAGGCCAATCAAATTTGATGAACATGCTCTGCCCACTAATTTGGGTGATCCCCTTGATTGATATATGCTATGCCCAGCCAACATATATGTAGACCACTTGGATTTTAGGAGAATACTCCACTTGCTAATTACCAAAGTTAATTTTTTTACATTTAAGCTTTTTTTCTTTAAAACAAATCGTGTTGATTGCCAGAGGACTTTTAAGAAGGTGGAGACATTTTTTTGAAAACTGGACAAGATCTAGAGTAAAAAAAGCTCAAAAATTATAGATGTTACTTAGTACAATCAGTATAGGTGACCCATAGGGCTCCTGACAGACCCGACTGACCAACTGACATGTGAGAGAAATGTTATATAAATAAAAAACTAGGTGATTGGTTTTACCAGCAGGCCGTTAGAGTTTTTCCCAGGCGCTAGTTCATTGACGGTTGTTACCCGAATTACAATCCCAGTTTAAAATATTTTCGTATAAAAACTTGTGTATGTTGGCATAGCAGGAAGAGACATATTATATATGAGGATTTTGTGCTTTGACACCTGGGTCAAAATCTGGGTGTGTGAGTAAATGACCAGGGAGGGATCATGGGGAAATTATGTGGTAGAAAGCATAGGGATAGCAAAGGCAAGCCATGCAAGTTCCACTAGTTAAACATTTTAAATAATATAAACATGCTCAAGTGATAATTAGGTCTTTTTGAGAGATCCTCATCTAAATCAAAGAACACAAATTGTATGTCAGTCTAAACAGCTACAGTCTATAAGTATTAAGTATTTTCATTTTAAGTGCTAAAAACTAACGATTAAGGTACTAATTTCATGAAAATATAAAACTGAGTTTCTTACTTAAGTCGATATTGCTGAAGTTTGCTTCTGTCTGACAAGTTTGTGACTAGAAACACATCACCGTCCCTACTAAAGAAAATAGCTTTAGGACTATCTGGAACACCGTCAGATATGATCTGAACAACAACACCATCTGGTGTTAGCTGCTGGATGTTGTTGGAGCCATTTCCAACAACATACACATCATCATTTTTGTCTGTAGCAATCCCTCGTTGCTTGAGTATATTCCTTCTGGGTCGAGTCAAGGCGTGTATACCTACCTATAGGCGCGTGACTTTTAGACAGGCTTTTAATTTTCGTCCTCGTTAAAGTTTCAGAAATTGTACAAGTTAGATTACAGCTTTTGAAGGGTTATCAAAATAAATCGAAGATTTGTGAGTAGTAATCACCCCGAAATGTGCGATCATAATAGTTTTACATTTTGTTTATACTGAACTAACGTGCCTATTGCTATATGTGTTGCAGGTTATTTATATAGCAGGACTTTGACTGTGTTTTAATATAGCGCATGGGAGATAACTTTGCATTAAGAAACATATCGGTCGAGTTTATTTTACATGTAAACAGGAAATATGCTGATTAAAAACGCATTAGTAAAATGAATTTAAAATAATTACTGTGAACGTTATATTCACCGCTGAGTAATGACATACAAGGACAGGTGTCTGATTCTTACATATACAGTAGTTCATAGTTTCCTACTTATTTGTTACTTAGACTAAACTAGTGTAACATTCTCTATGTCATATTGGATGATATACACTTATCTTTACAATATTATTGATATAAACCCTGCTAATTTATCCCAGTTGACCAGAGGCGGCGCGAGGGTTCGAGGCTCCCGGGGGCAATGTTCTCTAGTGGCGCCTGCGGGCAGTATTCTTTAGTGTCGCCACTACTTTGCCACATAGAACAGTTTTTATGTCAGTTGCCAACCTCCCTCCTCCCCCCCCCCCCCCATACCAAAATATAAGCTTTGTCAAGAATTGCCAACGTTACACTAAGGTGACGTGAAATACTATGAAAATGAAAATTTCAGCTATAAAAAAAAAAAATCTCCCGACAGCGCCCGCTTGACCTGGCGCCTGGGGGCAATTGGCCCCCGTCCAATTTGCGCCGCCACTGCAGTCGACCAATAATTAAAGATAACTTAAGCTGCATAATCAGATTTCTGTCAACTTCATTGTCTCTAATATTTACACATAGATATTAGATATGTACAAGCTCGGTTGAGAGAGAGAGAGAGTATCCTCTATTTCTGCAATTGTTATGTATATCAGAATGTAATAATGTGTTAGTATTTGTTTTTCAAATCATGATTGGTCGAATCTTCGTAATAATGAAGGTGGGTACTTTAATTTTCCTTATGCAGTATCGTGTTATTTAAACAGTATGTCAACATAAATTCTTTCAAGAAAATATTTTGAGTAGTCGGATTTTCTGAAAACCGAATTTATATCACATTACATTTCATTTTTTTAAATGACCGTTTGGTATATCCACAGCTATACAGCAGAACATATCGCGATGGTAAAATTGTGTTATGTATTTTCGTATTAAGAATTTGGCAATATCGATACATTTACCCCGCTGTGGAAATTATTTTCAGGGGCTGGAAATTCACAATAAACAAAGCAAATAGCATACGTACACCTTATGTTTATTTTCCTTTTGTTTTAACTTTTGAGAATAGTTAAGAGAATGATACACTCTGGTCTTCATCAAATTCATTTTATTATGAAAAACGGGCATTTTTTTATATCATTTTACAAAGCTCCAAGTTGCAGCTAAAAAGGTCACATTTGTGAATTGGTGAGTGAAACTTGTCAACAGGTGACCTGCAGAATCATAACGCAGCAGTTAAAGTACGAGCCATACAGGTCACATATGCGTGCAGTAGTATTATTTTAGCTACAGGTGTCAGGTTTCTGAGTTTCATTACACAAACTTTAAATATCTATTATTCAGTTTATTTCACTGCTTGTATATCAATATTCATTGCAGATCATTATATAACCGCCTCAGGAAATACATCTGATAAAATCAGCGTTTAAATATGTAGATATTTCTTGACGAGGATGACCAAGATGTAAGACTGAGTGTAAACCAGATTGATTGTTGTGGATTATGATGCTACATTGAAAGTGCCGCGTATCTGAAGGAAAAGAAAAATGTGCTACTCCCTGCACTGGTAATTAGACCCGACGTCCACTTTTCTTGACCCAGTTAGTACCCAGGCCATAGTGATCGATAATTTTATCAGGGCATTTTGCAATGACAACAAAGTAGCACATTTCTCAACAATCAGGAATGAACTGACTTTGATAAAACTAAATTAGTATTAAATCTTAGAACAACAATTAATATGTATTGAAGATCAGTAAAGGCACCTACATGATCACGTTGACATACACTTTGTTGAACGACAAGAACATTTTCTAACTACAAGTACAGGGGTTGAAAATCTCAGATATCCCCTCGACCAGTCAGGTAAGTACTAAAACTGTTAACTTAACTCTTACTCATCCAGATATTATATGAATATAAACGTTGAAGATGTTAGAGACTTAAATTATATGTTTTCCTGTACTTATTCTCTGACCCTTCAAACGCCAGTTATAAGTAACTTCATACTGAGAGCGAATCGATTGTATGTACTTGGTCAAAACAAATTAAAAACAAACTTCATGTAGAAAGTATAGGCTTTCAATAAACAATGTTGGCCATTTTCTTGACAGAAGATCATTTTCATTAAAGAGAACACTATTCATCCTTGAACATGTACTCAGTGAAATGTGTGAGGGATTGGAAAATTCACTTGACCGCTGGAAATGTTCGCATTTCAAGTTGGGTAAGTAAATCATTGTACTAATTGTTTCATTGTTGCTTCACATCAAGCCGTGGAGTATAATACTTTCGGAAATATTTAAGCCATTTTGAGGCACATGTACCAGAAATCCATGCAAAAAAGGACATCTGACTGGCCGAAGTGTCCACTGACATACCAGTGCGGTTCTAAATTATTGTTATGATCATGTCGATGTAGGTTTTATCTCAAAGCAGTTTCAACAAACTTAACAAGTTCAGGTACTTTTGCTTCGTGGCGATGGCGCAGAGTGCAGTTTCAATTGGCTACGACTGAATCAATCGCAGACTGGAGGTGAATCAAATTGTTATATGTGGATGGTTGTACACACCAGTCAGGCTTATACATGTATGCTGGCATGCTGCGTATCTATAAGACAATGTGATGGCGATCTACAATGCAATCGGAAATTTCAAAAAGTTTTATGTATCATGATTTCTAATATTATTAGATTCACAGAATCTGTACCAAAAGAATTTGCCACTAACTGTAATCGCTTGGCAATAGGCATATTGTTCAATAGAAGTGTAAGGGAGGAAACTTCTTATAGCACTAACTTGTCCAATTACAGGTCTCACAGAACTATTTTCATTGACCCAGTGTTTTTATATATAATATCTCAAGGTAAAAATTAAAATTGTAATCGCATGGCAATAGAAGTGTAAGAGAGGCAACTTCTTTTAGCACCAATTTGTCAAATTACAGGTCTCACACCATTATCTGACTACACTGTTGTCATATACAATAGGTTAAAAAAGAATAAAATTAAAAAAATCTAAAAATTATTCCTGTATCTAGGTTATCCTAGCCGCATACGATGGCATATATATATATATATATATATATATATATATATATATATATATATATATATATATATATATATATATATATATATCCATACATTCATACATACCTTTTTAGTACTTAAACGAAGTAATAGCCTCTTGAAATTAGCCACCAAAATATTAGTGTGAGCATGGCACTAAAAGTGACTATCTACACTCCCTTCAATTTAATAGCTTGGCAGGTACAACTTCCACAATAAACAGGCATTATAGTATACATATCTGCCAATGCATGAAACGTTTTTAATATGCTTAATATCATTCTAGGCACGATAAAAAAACATTGTGCAATTTTCTGTTAGCCATATTTTGATGGTCACCAGAAAATTACATTGCATTAGTTGCATCATACCAAAAGCATATGTAAATGATTAGATTTAGGCTAACTGAACTTTGCAAAATGTTCTATTTGCGAGGAAATCCAATGAATACAGTGACATTTCACGATATAGGGATGTCCTTAATAAAAGAAATCAAAATTATGTTCAACAATAACAAGACATAAAAGAAATCTACCTGAAAGTTATTCCCCACGTATTCAACATGAAAAGAATATTCCTCCTTCAAATAGTTTACCTGAAATACTTTCTCCTGCTCTTGCCCTTATAATGTAGCTCACCTTGCCATAAGGCTAAATAAGATGACTAGGCGAGCTTATGTTATGGTCTTTTGTCCGTAGTGAGTCATCCATCGTCCATTCATAATTGTTATTGAAAAACTCGTCTCTAAAACCACCCAACAGAATTTGACCAAATTTCAAGAAAAGCATCGTGTCATGTAGCTCTTTCAAATTTGTTCAAATGATGCAGATTCGTCGTTCAATATGGCTGATGTTACTAAAAAAAAAGAAACCATTAAGAGACTTCAGAAAAATTGCTCGACAGAATTTCACCAGATTTGACATAACATCCTGCCATAGATGGCTTTCAATTTTGTACACATGATGCCGATTCATCATCAAGTATGGCCACCGTTACTAAAAAAATTGAAAAACCTAAAATTACTTCTGCAACACCGATGAACAGAATTTGATAAATCTGACGGAAAGAATCCTGGCATATGGGGCTTTTAGATTTGTACAAATGATCCCAATCCATCAACACATATTGAAAGGAAAATCCTATAAACGACTTCTTTTCAAAAACTACTCAGTGGATTGTGACAAAAATTTACATAAAGCATGCTGATATAAAGTTTTTGTTTTTTAAGTTTATACAAATGATGCCAATCTGCTATCAAATATGGCTCTTGCTCCTAAAAATAGAAACAATCTTTAACAACTGGTAAAACACCACATAACAGATTTAAGCAAAATCTGAATTAAAGTTTCCTACCTTGACGCCTTTCATATTTATACAAATGATGTTGTGCTGCTATCAAATATTACTGCCGTTAATAAAAGTAGACGAACATATACACAACTTTATCTCAGAAAAAATGATGAACAGAATTTGACCAACTTTGACACAAACAAAGCAACAACACAAATCATCCTACCGACCCAGATTTCTTGTTAAAGGAAACCAAAAGGAAGTTACCTATGGTACGACCGTTAGAATCGCATGTTTTGGATTTGTGCAAAATTCTTTCCCTTTCAGAAAATGTGTAAAACAGAAAATACAATAAATTTTAGAATACAAGATGTATACATTGAAATGGAACAAAACAAATAATAAAATAATACACGTTTGAAATTATAATGAATTACGTTTAATTTAAAGTGCAGAAAAATATAAAATTGCAATATAACAGACAACCCTCTAAGTTGATAATAATTTGGTAATATAACTATATTTATAAGACTAGTTTGTACAATTCCAATGTATTATGGCATGGATTAAGAGGTTTGTGTGAAAATACAAATAATGCAATGTGGCATTGCCATTACAATATACGTGTGTATGGATCTGTACGAGGGGAGTAAACAACAACTCCACACAAACACATGTTATTAATAATAACATTTACTGTGCAGCAAATTATGTACCAATTTACATTGTCAACACCTCATTCAATAAAACAACGATTGCATCATTTTACCACATATAATACAAAGTAAATGTTATTGGTACGAGTCAGTCGCTCAAAGGAAAATCTATCAAGAATTCTATGTTCACAAAAGTTCATCTTCTTCCAAACTCTGGTCGTCACGCACTCAGTGAATAATGCATGTCCACACAGGACGGAATTATAATAGTCGTCCACACAGGATTGAATTATGCCTGCCCACACAAGATAGACAGATGCACCCACACAGGGAACAATACATGTCCACACACGTCTGAATTATGCCTGCCCGCACAGGATAGACATATGCACCCACACAGGGAGCAATACTGAATTATGCCTGCCCATACAGGATTGACAGATGCACCCACACAAGAAACAATACAAGTCCACACATGACTGAATTATGACTGCCCACACAGGATAGACAGATGCACCCATACCGGGAACAATACATGTCCACAAAGGACTGAATTATGCCTGCCCATACAGGATAGACATATGCACCTAGACAAGGAACAATACACGTCCACACATGACTAAATTATGCCTGCCCACACAGGATAGACAGATGCACCCACACAGGGAACAATAAAAGTCAACACATGACTGAATTACGCCTGCCCACACAGGATAGACAGATGCACCCACACAGGGAACAATACAAGTCAACACATGACCGAATTATGCCTGCCTGCACAGGATAGACAGATGCACCCACACAGGGAACAATACAAGTCAACACACATGATTGAAATATGCCTGCCCATACAGGATAGACAGATGCACCTACACAAGGAACAATACACGTCCACACATGACTAAATTATGCCTGCCCACACAGGATAGACAGATGTACCTACACAGGGAACAATACATGTACGCACATGACTGAATTATGCATGCCCACACAGGATAGACAGATGCACCTACACAAGGAACAATATACGTCCACACTGGACTAAATTATGCCTGCCCACACAGGATAGACAGATGTACCCACACAGGGAACAATACATGTACACACATGACTGAATTATGCATGCCCACACAGGATAGACAGATGCACCTACACAAGGAACAATACACGTCCACACAGGACTAGATTATGCCTGCCCACACAGGATAGACATATGCACCCACACAGGGAACAATACTGAATTATGCCTGCCCATACAGGATAGACAGATTTCCCACACAAGAAACAATACAAGCCACACATGACTGAATTATGCCTGCCCACACAGGATAGACAGATACACCCACACAGGGAAAAATACATGTCCACAAAGGACTTAATTATGCCTGCCCATACAGGATAGACATATGCACCCACACAAGGAACAATACACGTCCACATATGACTGAATTATACCTACCCACACAGGATAGACAGATGCACCCACACAGGGAACAATACAAGTTAACACATGACTGAATTATGCTTGCCTGCACCGGATAGACAGATGCACCCACAAATGAAACAATACAAGTCAACACATAACTGAATTATGCCTGCCCATACAGGATAGACAGATGCACCTACACAAGGAACAATACAAGTCAACACATGACCGAATTATGCCTGCCCGCACAGGATAGACAGATGCACCCACACAGGGAACAATACAAGTCAACACATGATTGAAATATGCCTGCCCATACAGGATAAACAGATGTATTTACACAAGGAACAATACATGTCCACACATGACTAAATTATGCCTGCCCACACAGGATAGACAGATGCACCTACACAGGGAACAATACATGTCCACACATGACTGAATTATGCCTGCCCACACAGGATAGACAGATGCACCTACACAAGGAACAATACACGTCCACACAGGACTAAATTATGCCTGCCCACACAGGATAGACCGATGCACCTACACAGGGAACAATACATGTCCACACATTACTGAATTATGCCTGCCCACACAGGATAGACATATGCACCCACACTGGGACCAATACGTGTCCACACTGGACTCTTCCCCAAGCTCTATACAGGAGAAAGGTATGTTTCTTTATTGAAGGTACATATCTTACTTGCTTGTCCGGTTCATACTGACAATGGGGTATAACAGTGAGACTGTCCAGATCAACACAGGCGGCATCTTAATACACTGACAATAAAGCTAGCAAGCCACCTACAAATAAACTAACAGGTTTAACTAGGTACTAAATCACCCATAATGCTCATGACATTAATTCAGAACATGAATATAATTAATATGCAAACCATTTATTACAATTACACGTTGTGCTTCATTACTCCAAATACGTAGATAAGATGTCCTCAATTAAAATCAATGACATTTATTGCATAGCCGAGTAACTTCAAGTCAATATAGGTATTGGCGAAGCATAAACAATATCTTGCAATATATCAAACTAAGTTAGACAGAAGTATAAAATATTCCACATGATAAACTTTGCACTATTCCATATGCAACGATTCCTCTTTCACATTCAAAACGTCGTAATTAAATGCTTCAAATTCGTGATATTAATGTATTAAAATTGAGAGAAATAAAAATACAGTAAATGTGAAGGTATATTCACAGTTAGCGCATTATTTCATCCCTACATGACCCAAGAATTTGTAAATGAAGTTTGTACAGCTTGCACATCTTTTAATCTTGTAGCCTAGTTAAGCAATTCAGCTCTTTATATGATCATTTCTTGCTAAACCTCGCGCATGCAACTCGTGCACCACAACATACCATGTACTGTGCACCTATTTCAACTTAAAATACTAGCACAATTAGTTGCTCAACACTGTCTATACTGCATACATTAAGTAAGGTGCACAAACAGTTGAGCTATAAAAACGTGCATTCATCTGCCAGCTATATTGTTCTATGAACATTTAGGCAGATAAAGTTATTACAATTTATGAACTTCACAACTTTTGACAACATCTCTGATGTATACAAATAAATTTATCTAAGTATCAGATTTTTAAAATTTAATTATGTGCAAGAAAATATGTTTCTTTATGAAGAATATGTCGTGTAACAACCATGACTAAGTTTATAAATTTATTTGCAGAGAATTATCTCTTAAAACTTGAACACATTTGTAATTCTTGAACAGTTTGAAACAAGTTTGGTATGTGTGGTTAAATACAGTTTGACAGTTGTTAATATTGCCATGTTAAAATGTCTGAAACATTTGTTGTTTATATGTTATCACATGTATTGTGCATTATTGTAAGGCAATTCATATATCCAGTGTCTTTACTCACAAATTATTTTAAATGCACATTTTATAACTTATTTGCTTTTAATATAAAAAAATATAAATTAAAATATAATAGCCTAATATGTTTTCCTTCTGAACACTTCAAATTTAATTGCTAAGAGGTAAAGAAACCCATTATCATAAAAAAATCTTTAAAAATTCCGCAATCAATTCAGGCTGATCAGATGGTTGGAATGGAACTTGCAACCTTCTGTCAGGTGGCCAATGCCTCAACCACTGATCCACTGCAGATTTCTTGGCTGCTGATCACAATGGTTTCCATGTTATGACACATAAGGCAGGGCCAATAGGAGCAAAGACAGATCCTGGAATTCATGCTGACTGCACAAATAAACTCACCTTGTATGCTAGTTAAGTGTATATACTGTTACGGGATAGTGTTAGCCGATTGCTTGGTGATCACGCAATGACTCGTTGTACTCTTTGCGGCCGACAAACTCTCTTGATAACAAAGGTCCAGTTAAACTTAGACCTAAACTCCAAGAGGTCTCTGTGGTTTGCTGATGAAGTGGGCAATCATAGTTCAAAGGATAGGATACGGGATGGAACGCAGACCCAAATTTAAGTTTCATCTGGTTTATTAACAGTCATAACATCAATTGGTATGGCTCAAATATCAGGTGTATCACTTCAATATGACGACAAACTGGCTTGATGTCACGGCGGTAGTGTGCATTTGGACATTTATACTTAATTTAAATAACTGTTTATTATGATAGAATTGGATATACACATTTACAAATTTCAGTGTTGTAATGTTCAGAGTTATATTAAATTATTATTTAGTGATAGACTTATAAACGTGAGCAAATTTTAATTATATTCATATGGGTTAACTTAAACAGAGCCATGGGAAACACTCTATGCTATAACAATAAATAAACTGACATATGTACAAAAGCTGGGGGGGGGGGGGGGCGATCGGACCAAGAGCTAGGGCAAAATGAAACTTCCAACCTTATTTACGGGCTCAAAAAAATGTGACCCCCTCACTGTTTGACCCCTTCACTATTTCAGCTGCCGATTCGGTGAAAACTTTGGCTGCCGAGCCGCCCTGTGCCCAACCCATCTGCTCGCTTTTGTCAGCCTCTGGCAACAATTGTTCATTTGAAAAAGTAAAGTGTTAAGATATACCAAAATGACTGTGGGTACCAACACGTTTTCCTGGATACTACTTGGAAGCACTGAAAAATGTGGGGAAAGCTGCATAAACGAATACTATAAAATTTACGCGCAAAGGATTCGCAGAATAGGAGGCACGTACGCTTGTACAGGGTGCGGAGTAAGAGTAAAGGCGAAGTTGGCCTGCTGTGTGTGCGGGGGGTGGGAGGGGAGGAGGGGGAACCGCGTGACCGAGAATCTACATAGAAAATTAAAAGACAAAAATAAATATTAGTTACTAGGAATATCGGCCCTGCCGTTATCAAATGGTGAGTGGCATTGATCTATGGAAATCATTTTTATTACGAAAATTATAACAGCTAAGTATACTCATCGACAAGCATGGCACATGTCTATAAGGCGAATGCAATACGTAGAGCGTACGAAGGATTCACGGGAACTGACCGCCTTACCTCAGAAGCCGCGGAGCTCTGCGGTTACTGGAGGAACGACTCGCCCGACTGCAGGCAACTTATGCAGATATTGCAATATTTGAGGCGGAGGCGCGGGAAGCAGAGGCGAAGGCGATTGCGTGAGCGCGGGCTGCATAGAACGAGGAAAGGGAATTGGCAACGGTTTGGACGTAAGATCGTACCGCAGCTTCCGCATCGCCAAGAATGAGTTTAATGTCGACTGCGCGGCGCACGTGTTCGGAACGCTTCACTTTAAAACCAAAAACCCACTCGCGGGGCGGGTGTCTGATCCTGGACAGCCAGCTGAACGACGAACACGGAGCCTCCATCATTGCGGTCATCCAGGCTGGCAAAGAATACTCCATCAGAATTGAGTTCGTTTCCAAACGCCAGGATGCAAATGAATGGATCGTGGTAGATAAGTTAGACCCAGTGAGGACAGAAACGTGTAGGAGCAAGGAGGAGGTTACAATCACGTGTGAAACACGGACAGGGCTTCTCCCCGGCATTGACTGACCTTACTATGAAAACGCTTATCTGGTGACATGAGTTGTATAAGGTAAGCCTTGTGCCCGGCCCGCAGTAGTTGTGGTGCAGCAGATGCGTTTCCACATGATACCTGCTCTAGGGCACATCCGGCAGCTTTTCAAGGAAGGCAGCGATGTCGTCGCCGTGCTTGAGCTGCGAGAATCGCTCAATAATGGTGGACTTTTAAGTCCCACATACCACCGAAGTTCCTCGGAGCGTGTTTCCCATTGGCAAGCCGCGTCCCATAGAAACCTATCAGTCTTTCGTCTACAGTGGAGACAATATATCGCGTTCAGCGGCTGTGCACTCATTTTAAAGGACGTAGTGGTCCTTTGATAGCTGAGCGATCAGCGGGCTAACCCCCCATCACATCATCGTACCGCCACTGGTGTCGGAACGACGAAGCATGGATATCATTGATTTCTCAGCGACAACAATTCCAAAAAAGTCGAGGCCCCGCTGGGCCCTGCCACACGACCGCATTCGTGCACTGCTCATATGCTCCTCTGGCTGTGGAAAGACGCAGCGGGTGTTAAACCGACTGACGCGCTAGATGAAATTGAATAGGCTCTATGTGTTTGCACCCAGAGCTGGCGACCAGAAATGCAACTACATCCTGCAGCAGATCAATGGCGGCGCCGTTTTTTAGCAGGCCAGGACGTTAGCAGAGGCTACGGGTTGAAAGCTGTGATACGAAACACGTGTTGCTAGTGTGGACCCCATGAGGTGTATCTCCAATGTCGAATAGACCCTAAGTGCAGATGAGCGACCGTGACAAAGACAACGTCATCAGCGATATGTCCACATATCAGAGGTGATCCGCTACAACACTAACATGTCGTCCTATTTCGCGGGACCGACATTCATGGCCTGCGAAACGTGTTCAACACATGGTGTGGCGCCAACATGGACTGGCACGAGTTTCGTTGTTTTGTGACGAGACAACATCCATACTGCACAGCGTCACCACTATAGACCAGCACAGGCCCAGTCAAGTTTCGGGCGGACCTTGATAAGCCGTGGTTCAATTGAAGTCTTGCAAGGACTTCCAAAGACTTTTAAAAACTATGACATTTATCAAAATGTCAAGCGCGAAAGACAATATACAAATACTTCAGCAGTATATAGTGCGCGTAACGAGCTTCGCGACATGCTAAACACCCGTCGGCTCCCACAGGAGGATATCACCAGCGAATTTGAGAAAAGTTTTTTGCCACACATAAAGCCTCTCTCGTTTGCCCCCTGCCCCCCCCCCCCCAACTACTTCCCTTCCGCCGGTCGATATACGCAGGGAAGAAATGGGATATCTGCTAACAGTCTGCTTCTTAGGATATTTATATAACTTTCTGGAGTACATTGTTACTCTGGGTTAAACCTGGAGTGTCCTCAACATGTTTGTTTGTTGTTGTTTTTTTTCACCACTACATAAAGAACAATGGCACTTTTGACATCGCCATTGTTCAGTATGGTTTTATATGCAGTAGCAGGTCGTGCCCCGTCAGTCTTAGTAGCAATATATTTAGTAGCAATATATTTATTTGTCCCAGCTAACAGTAATGACGGTAAATGTGTCTAACCACTGAGCTCTTGGGCCTACTAAAACATCTCTAAATAAGCGCCGGCAATGATTAAATTTGGCAACAGGTCATCTGCTAGCCCATACCTGTCAATCCTAGGAAGTCTTTCTCTAGTTTAGGCACTTAGACTGTCCCGGATAGAATTTACTCCGTTTCTTACGGCCAGTTGTGGTTGATGTCACCTCCACTGATTACATACGGGCAAAACAAATCTAGAAATTCCAGAATAATTCAAACTACACACACAATCATGTATTTGAATCCCCCCCCCCTCAACGCCCACACTGAAATTCCGAGGGCGAAACGAAACGCTAGAAATTCCGGAGGTAATTCAAGATAAATAGCGGTTACCACCCCGCCACCCCCACCCCCCACCCCCACCCCCCCCCCACCCCCCCACCCCCACCCCCGCCCAGTATAAAGTGCAGGTAACTGCTTGCGTGTATGTATGTAACCAGTTTCAACTCAACGTCCAGCACTCAATCGACTTTCATACTACAGAAACAAATTGATACGAGCTAACAGGTGCCCCCAACCAATGCAAAGATCGCTACGGTTTTGGGGCTCGATCCCACAGTGGACTGTAAACCTCTGATATGGTTTACAGTCCATCTGCCACCGTGGCTAAAGAGCTAACTTACAAAGTAATGTTTTATGTATTAACAAAAACTGTATCGACTAACAAACCACTTCAAGTTCACCTGTACCAAAAAATGAAATACTAACGTTAGCAAAACTTGTATGTCTGTGTTATTGTCCGTCCGTGTGTGGGAAATATCAGCTAATTTCATCCCATATATTTCTCATACACGGAGAAGATCTAACTTATTTACAGTGGATATCAGTTTGATAGGAAACTCCTCTGGTGTGCACACTAATTTCCCACCTGATACAAACCACCGCTCATATTGACCAGATAACATAAACAGCGCTGAAATACCTACAGTCGATCATACCTTACAAATTGACTATAGTACAAGTTGTGTGTGGATGGTGCTTGCTAATTTGAATATGCCCTGTGCTTTCGCTAAAATTATTTCAATTTACTGCATGTTGGTTTTAAATTTAGCGCACAGAAGGCTTAAACATTTACCTGCGTTTTTATTTTTAGCAGACAGCCTAAGTTATATAATATTATCCATTTTAGTAGTCTTTATATTGGTCAATACTTTAACGTGCGCTTAATAATCAAAACAACCTCCTGGTTCAAAATACTATGTAGCAAACTGTATATCGAATTTACTGGCAATGTCATGTAAACGCCTCGGCTTAAATTCGGTAAGCGATTAATTAACAAGTATTAATAATATGCGTTTGGGTTACACGCTTGACAGACAGAGTAAATGGCAATTACCTGTTGAAACTCACAGTACGTACAGTATAAGGTAAGTACATTATACATCTGTATGACAAAACCAAGTGGCTTCATGGGGTACGGGCTGCCCGGTAACAAGCGTTTTCGCAAAAACGGCAGCTGGGAACTAACTTTACCATCTTGATGTTAAATTGTGTGGGGCCAGATGGTGAGGGGGCCAATAATTTTGTTTTGCCCGGAAATAAGGTTGGAAGTTTTATTTTACCCTAACTCTTATTCCGGTCAACGCCCCACCCCCTTCCCCATGATTGATGCTACAAAGTCTCGAGAAACACTCAATTGGCTTTACAATAATAACGAATAACTTAACAGTGAACAGAGCCTTGAGAAACACTCATTGGCTTTAAAATTGTATTATTATTGTTATTATTATTATTATTATTATTATTATTATTATTATTTTTATAATTTCCTATTTCTACTGTACTACAATGATTATGATTATTGTTATAAATCTGCAAGAAACACTGGACTTTACCTCACAAGATCATGAAAAATTATGTCTGCATGTAATTTTTCTGTTTGAGCAAATGTTTAAGCTAACATTGCTAATTTCTAAAAGATTCAAATGAATGAATAAATATCCTGACAATTTTAGATTATATGGATGCAAGATTTCAGAACTTAGTTAGACCTGTCCAAAATTTACTATCAAAACACTAATTTTCGTGGCAAATATTTGTAAAGATATAGTGAAATAACTGTAAATTGCTGACTCGCGGAAAAATAATAAACACAAGAGTTACCTTTTCTGTCCGCACTGTTTTATATGGACTTAGCAGTAAAATAGTGAAAAAAATACCCACTGAGTGTCTGAACTCTAAGCACGACCCTCTGAAACCCGACCAGGATCTGGTACAGATCTGACAAGCCCATATATACATATACTCCCCGCGAAATTCTGCACCTGTCAGGGTAAAGTCTGCCGTCCGCTGGGTTGCAACCACAGGGAAAACAATTCTACAACCGCGCGCTCTCAGGACAACCTTACTTTTCTACTGATAACAACAAAACTACACCCTAATTAAGAATTGTGATTAAAAACATAGAGTACTTAGTGTATTAGTGTTGTTAAGAATAATTGGTCACAATGGAAGTAACTCTTCTCTATTGACAGAACATGCCTTTGGCATAATAGGCCATGAAGTGCAAATGCTGTTGTTATACATACATATCCAACTATTGTGATAAAATACTCAACACAATTTTTCAGTATTTTTTTAATTTAATATAAAGTATGCTTTCATGAAGAACAATAATTCAAATAATAGATACACAGTATGACACAAAATATAATTTCGAACAACAAAGTGCCAGTGATCATTGTGGCAGGTCAGCTGTTTATGTATTTGGATGAAATAAAAACAACTTAAATTAAAAGTTGTTCTAAATTAAATGGATTGACCAGACAATGTTAGTTGGTACTGAATGAAGTATTAATATGATCAAACAAGTGACATTTAAAAGAATACCTGTCTAGTCAAACCTTATAAAACAGATACTACTTAAAGTACTGGCCCAGCACACACTATGCAGAAATGTAATGCTACAACTGAAAATCTGTCAGCAGTGCATACTCACAGATTTCCATCAAATATATTATTCTGTTCTGAGGTAGTTATAATTAGAAGTTTACTAGAGCACATTAACAAGCTAATAGATAGGTATAAAGATAATACAAGTCAACGAAATTTAAATATGTCTTTGTTATCAATAAAGAAACGGACATGACATGTTTAGTACAAATATGTGAGTCAATTCAATTCAATCAATTCAGTTCACTGCTATTGATCCCCGCCTAATGAAAAAGTAACATGGTGACACACACAATTCAGGCAGCCATCTCCCACCACACTAAGAATTTAAGGATGACTTTAAAAATATTTACACTGTATGCCATATATTTCTTGCTGAATTATTAGCTTGTGGTTATGAAGGCAAGTATACAATAGTCTCTGTATATATTACATATAATTACATATTCATGTTTTAGTCTTCTTTTTATTTTATTAAACATTTTATTCTAATTAAACACAAAAAAAAATAAAACGGTTGAAAATAAAAAATAAAGCACACTTGAAGTTATTATTACAGTTGTATACGTTAGAACATTCCCCTACCCACCCCAGCTCTTACAATATTTCCAATTAAAGTACATACGGTCTCACAATCCTTATCAGTTTGAAGCTGAAGGACCCTCCGCTATCTGCATGCCAAATGGCAGCGTAGAAGGAGACCTGATTCTGAAATATATATATATATATATATATATATATATATATATATATATATATATATATATATATATATGCACAGTTCAATTCAGTCAAAATTGGACTAGATGTTTTTGAAAATCTAATCATATTACAAATACTCGCATATGAAAACTTTTAAAGTTTTGAGTATTGTTTGCCCATGATGCAATGATGCAATGTATGGAACTGTCAAACACTCTTATATCCAACGTCAGCAAATGTGAATAATGTTCAAGAATTATCACTTTTGACAGTTAAATTTTTTAAAGTTAATTAAATACAGATATATGATATATTTTCAGATTGGTACACTTTTATGCGAACCTTCGTCACAATCATTTAGAAGTAGATCGGAATAGTATTTCAGATAACTGCGCTATATTGTATTTAAGAAAGATAACATTTACCGCACTTGCATGCTGTTAAGCTTCAGTCAATTTCTATGTTAGGTATTTAAGATCGGAAGCTTACTGCTACAACAAGTTATATTACTCGTTTTGGCGCACAGGGATTTAATCTGTCTCAATTTTGCTTCTTCTTCTCTCTATCGTTCCATCGCTTTGGAAGGAATATAAAATAATAAAGCAGTGGAAAACTTCAAAGTGTGTGTGTGTGTGTGTGTGTTTAAATTGCAGCTTTTAATGAAGACGACGATGATGATGATAATGAAATCTTTGATTAAAGCCCTAGAGCTGCATACTTGTGGAAAATATCGATCGGCAAACTATATTAATATAAAACTACATTTCCACATGCAATATTTACAATAATTTGAAATTAGTTAAAGTACGCGTCAATTGAGAGGACACCAGATGGTTCTCTCTCTCTCTCTTATCTAAATACTTGTTCTTGATAATCCACGTAGGAATCATTGATTGATTGATTGATTGGTTGGTTGGTTGGTTTGTTGGTTGGTTGATTGATTGATTGATTGATTGATTGATTGATTGATTGATTGATTGATTGATTGATTGATTGATTGATTAATTATTCTTTTGGGAAGTTCTGGGCAAAAAAAGAAGGCTGAATGTAAAATATATAATAACTGGAATATATATATATATATATATATATATATATATATATATATATATATATATATATATATATAGTCGAATAGTGAAAAAAAGACTATGTCTGTGTTGTCTTTTTAGAACTTCCGCCATTTTATGAATTTTTTGCTATGCCACTTCTAACTAATAACTTACATTTACAAGTACAAATATTTTCCGTGGATACACAATTTTGCGATCTGCTAGAGGAGAGAATGTAGAATTATTCGATACAAAATTATACAAGTTTGCTGTGACTGCACTGGTTGAATGATGTTATTCGTCAAAAGACATGTTTTGGAAGAATTTTGTACGTTTACCTCCATCCTCGCCCAAGCCTTAAAAAACGGGATTTTATGATAATAATTTTACTTTCCTAAAAAATGAAAGCAAGACAGAACTAAAAACTGTGTGATTAATGGTAATAAGCAACTGATTTTTACCGGATACCATCCCCTGTTGATGAGTGACATGCATAAAGAAAGTAAAACATGAAAAACAAATGCCTTCTTTTGGAAATTTGATGAAAAATCTTCATCATGTTAAAGAGATGATTACTATGACGACGAGATGATAATGATGATGAGAACTATGATATTGAGAACAACATGGATATCAACAACAATTGCAATAATAATAATAATAATAATAATAATAATAATAATAATAATAATTTCAACAGCCATTGAGCTCCTAAATTTACATCAGCAGCTGAATGTTCGGGCCCGATGTACAAAGATTCTTAAGAGTATCTGTAAAAAATAGCTTCAATTATCTATATGCTGAACAAACAATCTCTTTCAAACTTTAATTGGCATTCTACAAGGATCTAAAGATGTATTATATATATCTGAGTTAATTCAACGTTTTCTAAATATTCTGAATTTACATATATCTTTTCGAATCAATTATGCCTGATTATAACGTATCAAAAGTATACACAAAAATGAAAACTGGTTAGAGTCGGGGGATGAGGGATAATACAATTTACTGACGAATTCGAGAACTATTCTGAGATGAAATGGCAGAATATATTCCCATGACAGAGAGGTGTGTACAGGGAGTTGTTTGCAATAGAAGAATATTTTAATGGCATGGGAGAAGAAAGCAAACGCCACCAACGTCATCTTACCTTGCACATTAAATACGATCGTGTTGTCAAGAACTCAGTTTTAAAATGATATAATGTCCATATCGCGTGTCTTGACTTTATGACATTTTTATTTGACATTTAATTTATTTTTCTTCCATTTTATAAACTTATCTATGTACTATAGTTGACTACAATATATTAACTTTTATTTTTATATCCTGTATTTAATTTCCTACTAACAAAATAGCATATGGACTCTTGGTGCGGGACTATGTTATTTGGTGCAGACCAAGAAGTCCCACAGTTTAGCAACACGAGGCTCAAACAAATGCTGCAAAATACATGTATTTCAAGGCTGAACAATTCTCTAACTGCAATGAATAGAAGTATGTGTGGTTTGTAAGCCAATCTGATGCATAAATTAATTTTTTTTAAATATATTAACATTAAATTCTGTGCAAAATGAATAGTGGTCCGATCCCTTTAGGGATAGGGGGTAGTGTGTGCATCCATGACAACTTTGTGCATTGCTGCATTCCTTTCAGTGCCATTAGCTAATGTATGAGAAATTACATTACAATGGATCATTGTTGGATAATTTAAGGCAGACGCAAGTAAAAATCCAAATAATTATGGAAAATAATTCTCATGAAGATTTAGAGCTGCCCAGTAGCTACTACTATAGTATGGGCCCGTTCCATTCTGAATTGTAGACCACCTTCGGTCTTCGAAAGTATTTACCTGGGCCAGTTACTATCTAGCTGAGGATTATTGATCTCTTTGTACCTTACAAAATTTCAAACTAAACCTTGTTCCGTCTACGCATACCTTTTTAATTTGGAAAAATAAAATTGTTAACGACGAGTACAATGTTAAAGAAAATGCTATTTATAGTACAAGCACTGCCTAAATACACGTCCTAAGGTGCATGGTTGTGACGAGGATCCTCGTGCAGGTAAAACTAAAAGTCGGTACATTTATACTGTATAAACGTGCACAATACCATCAGTAAAATTAAAATAAAGGCTACGAATCTACAGTGAAACAAATAATCTGAATCATAAAAATGTAATGTAAGTAAGATATAGACTTTATCATTTTTTTGTTAATTATATGCTACACATTCTAAAATAATGAAGTCTGAACAAGAAGAGCATTATAATATTTTTGTAAAAATCATAATTAAGTATATTTAAAATAGCAAGTAATTTAGTCATTATTATTATTATATAAGACCAAATAAAACCCATATACACATTCATGCAGAACAAGTAATAATTCAAATAATAATTAAAATATTCAGATGACAATACTTTTTTCCCAGATCAAAAATAAATACAAATAAAAATATAAATAATACTGTATAATAATGCTGATATTTTGTATCAATTTTAAAAATAAGAAATTGAATCAGGTTGTAATATAAATAATCTTAGTGATAATTATTTATATGTTTATCAGACATTTACACTTATATTTAGGAATTATTTGTATTTTCAACAACATCAATAATAATAATAATAATAATAATAATAATAATAATAATTATTATTATTATTGTTATTATAATTATTATTATTATTATTATTATTATTATTATTATTATTATTATTATTATTATTGTTGTTGTTGTTGTTATAATGTCTACATTACATGCTCTTTTTAAATGTTAATCAAATTGCTGGCATGCCATATGCCATATAAATATGAATTAAATATATTTAGATGGTGAAGACACTTATGTTCATACTGCATTTTTGTGGAATGTTTAACATATGAAATAAAAATGATACAAATCTATAATCTAATTATCTGACATATTTATCAGTTAGAGAAAGACATATGATTTAGAGAATTTTGTTAATGTTGTTTTGTATCCATTTATTATAGTCATAGTCATTAAAGTAGTAGGCATCTTGTATGGTAACACAGTATAGATCCACATCACAACCGTGCACCTTACAATAACAGTATTAGCTATTTGATTTTATCCAACTACCTCAAACTGTGTTGGTTCACAACAGTTGCCTAATATTGGACAACAACCCGAGGTGAAAGTCAAGGCTAAATCTCAAAAGTTTTTACAGATTTCTGTGCTCGTTAGAAAACGCGCTGATAATATAACCTTATGTTTGGTGAACATTGTCCTGATGATTGAGTATGCACGTTTTTGTCCATCTCTTCTTCTAGTGAATCAGAATATGCATAACTTATGTCGATTGTATTCGATAAAAAGGATCCCAGTCTGGAAATAAATTCGTTTTGCCAATACCTCACCAGCTCTTTGTTGATGTCTCTTCTGCTATGAAATATCAGAAAAAGCATTTTCGCAGAGTTCAAGTGAGACCCATTTGATGAGAAAGCCCCTACCAAGCCTTCATAATATACTGGACCAAAGGTTTTGTGATAAAATTACGGGTACCACCCCACTACAGTACAATGTGACTGTGTCGGCCGAAGAGCGCATCTCAAATGCTGTTTAGTCCTGGCAGATGGAATGGTCATTGTTGCATCTTTTGGAATCATCAGTGGCTGTGGAACAAGTTTTGCGAACATTCTGGGTGTGATGCCTTTTCTAGTGATAGGTAATGTAGCTTCTGTAATTGACAACAATTAAGATTGTTATAGGTTGTATATTAAAGAGAAAAGATAAAGATAAAATAATAAAATAAAAGATAGCAAAATAATTAATCGTAATCTAGTCAGCAATCCTTTATTTTCACAATATCCGTTCAAATCCGCTTTATTATCACCTTCTTTATTTTTTTAAAATGGAGGATTAAAAATAAAACGTAACTAAGCATACATAACCCTCAAAGATGTTTTATTCGTTAAGAACACTTTTATCTTTTTTTTTTCTAATTCTGGGTCTTTCCTCAATACCACGATTATTACTAATAAGTTTGTAAGTGCGAACTGAGGGATACAGCCACAATCTCGTAACTTCACAGACTGCTTTGTTTCTGCCTTAGAGACCATAATTTAAAATCCCTATTAAATAAATGGGACATCCTTCAGTACCACTCCCGCTGTTGTTATCAAATGAAGTGTTCTGACATACATGTTTATACACTGGGGGTTGGAGCGTAGGAACCTGTTTCCAATGGTGACGGTGTACACGTTTAGGCCACCGCTTCTTCCTGATGTGTATAAAAATCATAAACTTCCAAACTTTGTAAACAAATAATAACTGTTTTACTATTGAATTGTGAATCGAACATTAATTTCGTAACTTTCTAATCCTCTTTGAAAATGTTTAGGACTATATTTTGATATGGCATATTCAGTTGTATAAGAATTTGCAGCTCGTAAACATTTTCATTTTAAAGAAGGAACCGGTGCTGATGGCATGTTTGTTTTTCTGTCTGATCTCACTCCAGACCAGGAAATAAATAAATAAATAAAAATGTAAAAAATGTAGCAGATACAATCGCTAAGGCAACGAGAAGCAGTGGTGTGGCAATCACCGCCATTTCTTTGCCTGACCTATTCGCTTTCGGTGTTGGTTCCTCCTCCATTTTCTTAAGTGTTAGAAACTTCTGTATGTACACGGGTAGGGGACCAGCCAGTCTGCATACTGCGAATGACAAGGACACTAAATGTAATTATTTCTCGAACGTTACACAAAAAGGTATGCCTTTAACAAGAGAAAGTCTGGAAATTATGCTACTCTTCGAACCTGACGAGTAAATACAATTTGCTTTTTTAAATTCTCGTTTTGGCGATGCTATAGATTATAAAAGTTATAGTATAACAAGACCATTGTGCCTTCAATGTAATTATACTAGCTTTTATATCGCATTCCTTTAAATATAAGTATATAGTCATCAGTCCTTATTTTAGTTTAAAAGATCTCATGAAAGGTATACAAGTATGAATCAGTTATTCTTCGTAACGTTCAGACCTAGCTGTTATCTTCTGTTACGTGAATCAGATGACTTTCTTTGTTGCTTGTTTGACACGGCACGAAAGGCGCTTGGCAGCAAATAGACACTGTATATCTTGTATGCTTGTCCCAACTAAGGATGAAACCATAAACGTTGGAAAAAATAAGAACTATGTCCTTTGTTATTCCGGGTCATCGTCAAAGTCACGGAGTGCAACTGAGAGTCGTATAGACAACCTCCCCGGCTGCCTGTTCATGTAAGATCATTACCCTCTTATTATTTGCATGATACCTTGCCGCGTCAATTTATGGGGTAACAATTACGAAATATGGCTTGAACTAAAAACTCTTATACCTGATTTTTCTTACTATTATAAACATAGGCACTGTCTTGACGAGAATTTTCGTTCCCTCACTCCAGTTTCCTTTGTTATCAGTTAAAACGTCACCTATTCAGATCAAAAGACCCAAAACACGAAGGCATTTTTTCTTAAAAAATGTAAAGTCGATTCTCAAGTAAGGGAAACTTTTGAAATTAATAAGCTTACAGCATAATAGAAACAACATTTCTAAAAAGAGTCCTCAGAGGTCAATTTTATGAGATATTTAATAACTCAATTTTTTGACCCATATGTCCTTCCAACGCTACAGGAATGATATAGTGATCGACTCGGCGCGAAATGTAATCACAACTTCTAGATTGTATGTATTATCGAAGGAATTCAATTCTGCAACAGCACAAGCAGCACTAATGATTTATATACGTGAAGTTGCAAAGTCCTCATCGTTACCAACAGTTGTTGTTGGTTTTTTTGTGTGCCCACTCCCCCCCCCCCCCCCCCCCCCGTCCCTGCTTTCATCTTCTTTGAGCAATATGTTGCCATTCTTTCTCAAAAACTCCAAACGGTTGGAATCGCCGTAGCGATTATTGTATTAGTGACAAGTCTGTTTATGCCACATCCCCTTCTTTTCTGGTTATTCGGCTTTCTTCTATTCCTCCAGCTGACTCTTAGTTCTCTAACCATGATACATATCGTCATGAGTGTTGGATTCTCGGTTGATTACGCGTCGATCCAATATAGTCCAGTATTCTATGGATTGCTGTTCTTATGGGCGCTTTGTAACAGGATGAAACCAGGGAACGGGGGGGGGGGTGAAGTGGGGGGGGGGATGGGGGGGGCGGGGAGGAGAAGGTTGGGGGAGTATGTGTGTGTGTGTGTAGTAGTAGTGGTGAATGTAATGCAAACACAATTTCGAGTACGTAATTTATGACACCCGAGACTGACAACCTTACATCTATCTTGCACACACAGTTTAAAATACACGATTGAAACATCTAGGCCACACTTGAAAAACAGGTTCATCAACAGATATCACAAATGGTATCTTTCGTCAACGGATATGATCAATGCATAGTTCATGAAAAATATCACAAATGGATTTATCAGCAGATATGATTAATTTATGACTCATCAAAAAGTATGATGTTGCGTTAGATTGTCATACATATGAAGACACTGAATTTTAGATGATAAACATAATATTCTGTTCTTCAACATATATGATACTGTTATTTATATAACATCCTCACGATAAACCTGAATACGCCAAATCAAGCACTCACAACGGACGACCGAGGAATGATCTCATGTAGTCCATTCCTCCCGTCCTGCTGAAGAATCCCTGGGGAACATCCATACCCTGCACACCCACTGATCCAGAATCTTTGGCACCTCACACTAAGTCGTTAAATAACATCCGTCCAACCAACGTCACAGAAGTTACCATTAACTACAGATCCGGGCTAAATAACACTGCGAAGTTCAACGGCTCCCCGGAACTGCTAAAACTACAACTGAACCGTGTAATATATGAGACCCACCTAAAACATGTGTAAGTAAAAGCACAGTTTTTATAGATTACGGATGCGTGCACATGAACTGACTTCGTAACGCATTAACCTCTTCTTTCATAAGAACCACTGTAAGAGATTATTAACTTAATAACAACGTTCATACATGAATCAGTTTACAGCAAGAATAGCCACACTAGATTATAATTGCTCGAACGTTTGTCATAGTTTAATGAATGCAACATATATTATCGAATTCAACAACGTCTATTAGCTGCAAAATGTCTAACTTGAAACAGACTATATTATGTCCGATAGCACAGCGTTATGTGACATATGTCTTTTTTTTCTAAACAAAACTTAATAAATTCCGAAACATTCAATATATTATTCAATTTTATCATGTAAAACGGATAGAAAGAAACAATAAAGTTTTACAGGTTCACATACCTCCACAGCTAAAGATTGCAGCCGTAAAGTGGACAGCTCCCTGACAAGGCTAATCCCCCCCCCCCCCTTTGCCGGCACTTTATGCGTGCTGCAGTAAGTGAACAGAAAAAATGCTATTTTGAAATCGCCAATGTTAAAATCATGCACTAAGGGTGACGCTGTACGCGGCAACGAAACCAAGTCTACATTTACGTTCATATACAATGCAAAAGGTAATTTCGTGCACACAGTTCCGTGACATCTGACATATCTCTTTCGTTTTTCAAAGTTATGGTTCTTGTTATTGTCTTTGTAATAACACATGCCCTTTCACTACTACTTGTAGTCCTTTCTTTTATAGGTCCTTACCTAGCAGGGAGTAAAGGCATTGTCCCGATGGTGACTGACAATTGCCAATTGCCGAGAACAACGTCTCATACTACTGTGCCGCCAATTAATCAAACAAATCCGATAATTGATAAGGAAAGGTTAAATTACGAGACACTGAAAGATCCATACTACCAGAATTGGCGTAGTTTGCTTGTATGCAATTAAATGGTAGCATACATTCATATGTATTTTGTTTACATTGACTTGGAATAAAAACTGTTTCCTCTGTTGTCATATTACTCATGTCATATAACTAGTGTCATATTACTATTGTCATATTGCTAATATCATCTAACCACAATGCATAAAAAAACAGCCCTACTTATTGGAGCATGATTGATAGAACTGTAATTGACAACTGAAAGGAACCTTGTTCTCAGCGCTCCCGTTAGAGAACAATGATCACCCACATGACTGATGTTGGTGATGGACATTATAATCTGATTTATGTTCATGATAAACAAACCTCTTTACGCCACAGAAGAATGTAGAAAAAAATCAATCGGTCGAATATTCGATTTACTTTTAGAAATAGTAGACCTTTTTAAGAATGCAGCACTTTTAAACTCGCAGTTCTTGGAAAGCAACAGCTGACAGTCTCGAACAGTGGAGTTTATAAGATTGCGATACCAACAATTCATTAGAGTATTAAATGATAATATTCGGCTATTTATTTAAGTGTTAATTTTCCTTAATCACTCACAAAGTAAATCTAATGTCCGAAGGACTTTATGTAAATTTTGTGTGTGATTAGGTAAAATTGACACTTCAATAAATACCAAACCATGATCATATAATCCATATAATTCCAACTGTCCCCTGTTCTGTCATCCGTTTAAGGGATTCCATCTAACAATTTGATTTATAATAGTACGTAGTTTTCTTTCATTAGCATTTTTACATGGCGCCAGAATCTCCAGCCCCATCTTCGCTTGCCAACAGTCGTCGATCCACTTCGTTCATCGCTGATGTTGAGCTAAGTTTATCAACGACTCTTAGCTAGCTAAAACGACCTAGTCTGTACAGAATCACTACACAAGAATTTTTTTTATTATTGAGGAAATAAGCTTTCCGTGTTTAGCATTCATTGTGTTTGCTTTCTACCGCTGTCGATACTTCAAAACAAAAATCATGTTCAATTTTAACAAGGTCCACTGTTCCTTAGGTGATACAACAATGACCTTGCACAACAGCTGATCGAAGCACATCTATGAAGACTAAATGCAATAATTTATGAACGTTGAGTTACTCGCAAAGTCTGCATATGCTTTATTTGGCTACAGAGGTGATTGTTGAAGTGCAGGAAGGACTGCTCGATTGCAGTTTCAAGTTACAATTAGAGGTTGTATCTGGAGTTGCAAATTTTGATCTGAAATCGCGAAGGTGGATTGTGGCGTTGTTTTTGTTGTTGCTATTATTATTATTATTATTATTATTATTGAGCATATACAGACAAAGTTTGTCCTTAAGTACACTGGAAACTGATTGAGACCCAAAGGTAGTCTTCAGAATTTACCAATGTGTACAAAATTCTAGAGCAGTATCACGTGACAGTTTACAGCCAATCAGATAGCAGAAAATGCAGTCATTTCACAACAATTGTAATTATTAGCAGGTGTCGTTCAGTTATATTATACTTGGATGAATGACCTAGTAATTTTAAATAAATGCAATCTTTTGTTTAGTCATCTCACATAAGCATCCTTTTTGCGCTCTACCTTTTTGGAAAAAAAATGGGGAACACAGAATCTGTGTTTCTGTCCATCCGACCATCACACTTTTATTTCCGCTCTTTAACTTTAAGTCCGTTTGAGATTATGTGATGAAACTTGATAGACTTATACACCATTGTTAGACAGTGTGTCACACACCACATTGAGGGTACTATCTTCAAGGTTAAGGTCATGGCTCACTTTTTTACGTCTACCTCAAACGTTTCCTTCCGCTCTATAATTTTAAAACCGTTTAAGATTAAGGTGTCAAACCTGGTATACTCATACATCGTCACGAGAAGCTGTGTCGCATACATACATGTCATCATTATCAGGTGTATTGTGTATCACACTTGGGGTCTTATCTTCATGGCAATATCATGGTGTTATAGGTTGAATTTTTCTTTTACGCTTTCCTTTCCACTCTATAAGTTTGGAGCTATTAGGGATGAAGGGATGGAACTTAGAACAATGATATATCAGATTGGAAGTCAGATCATCAATGCTAACATCATAGATCAATATTTTATGTTTTAGCCACATTTATCCTGCTACTTTTGAACTTAACACCTGCTTAAGATAAATGGATGAAGCTTAATATACTTATATATTGTCACAAAAATATGTTGTATTGCATGTTTGAAGTCTTATCATCAAGATCAAGGTTACAGGTAAATATTTCAAGGTTTCTTTCTTTCCTGCTTTATATCATTAAAACTGTGTTATGCTAAATGAATCAGTTTGATGGTATCTTATGTATCACAGTCAATGTATTATCTTCAAGGTCAAGGTCACTGATAAATTGTGGACCCCTTTCTGCACCTTTCCTCTAATGTTCTTTCAGATAGGTCAATGAAACTTCATTGCTTTCCAAGTCTGCCAAGTAGCTTTACAGCTCTATCTTAAAGGCCTATGTCGGATTTCATTATTGTGAACATTTATGACCTCACCATGGCAGGAGGAAACCGAAATTTAGTGAGTTTGCTTGTTTCATTTCGAAATCAGATGCTTGTAACACTTGCAAATAGAATATCCTTTCATGCAAATTTCCTTGCAAATGATTGCTTAAATTTAGCTGTGATGCTATGTTGCTGGAAACCATATATGATGTCGATTCAACTGTTGCTTGTGGATTAAATAACTGGAATTAAGCGAATATATCCTCTTTAACGTATTTTCAAAGACTGGTTTTAAAAAGGCTTACGTACCATTGAGGAGATTTTCAATTTAAAATGTCTAATTGATCTGTTTTTGTATAGAAACGACAAATTATAGTATGCATTTAATGATTACCGAACGACTATCGACTATTTGAATATAATATGTATCTGGGAAAACAATTTTAAAACATTATTTTGATGCTAAAAATACTAAATCTTATTCAAAATTTTTATAAAATTGCCAAGTTCTGTGTACGGCAAGGTTCGACTTGCTCAAACTTTTACACGTACTAATGTGTGTGTACGTGAAGGTGAAACTCATTAACCCAGTTTATTCTCATTTTTTTACAATCTTGTCGAATTTATCTTGAATATTACTTTATGCAAGAAACGTCTAGGGATTTGAAAAAAGTGATAGCATTGTGACACTTCATATGTAGATTTGTAAGACTATTTTGAAAGAAAGACAGTTTACACCAGATATCAGTGTTTATGGTGAGGAGTTCAAGTCAGTATCTCAATTATGACTAGATTGATTTGCATCAGGTAGATAATTGTTTGTAGTAAGAAAGATAACATTCCACGCATTCACTATCATATCTTGTAACATTTACATTGTACAAATATGTTTCTTTTCAGATGGCTGAAATGGTGAATTCCCTTGCAAATGGATATTATTATTGATTGTGGACTAATGGAATGATGAGATCACAAATATGTGAATACAAGTTTAAATATATCAAAGAAGGTCTCCCAATTGTTTGTACAGCCATGGGAAAATGAAATTTTAGCTATAATTAAATGTGTCAATTATAGTATTCTAGAAATTATTTTGGTTTGAAAGCAAATTGGATTATACTCCCACGGGGCTTGGTAACATATTTATGTGCCCTCTCTGTGTCAAATAAAAACTGGATGATGGGTTATTTTTACTATATTTTTAACTGTACTTATTTCAAGATGGGTAAACGCTATTTGTTTTTCCTATGCTTTTGCTCAGTAAACCAAAACTGTTAACTTTTACCCCCCCCCCCCCCCCCACACACACACACACACACGCCGCCATGGGCAACACATATACTCTTGTACTAATTGGATTAGCAAAATTGTGTTATTGGCAAACTTAAAATGAAGATGTTACCTTTCACTAGTCTAAGGAGCCGCGGGGGCTCATTGGTTAGCGTGCCGCACGAGCAACCGAAATGGTGCCGCAGTTTCGAATCCTATCATCAAATCAGCTCGGGCAGGTTACCGTCTTGTGTTCTTGGGCAAATAACTTGAATCCGATTGCCTCGGCATTAAATAACCTTCTTGTTTTATTGTGCCATAAAATAACAACCCAGTCCACTAGTCTGTTCACACTACCTATGCATTCATTTGTATTAAACATACCCCATATTGGAAACTTCGTGAAAAAATGTCTCAATTGCTGTCAAAATTTGTTTTTTTTTTATATGTTCTGGTAGGGTATGGCCGCCAATGGATATTTTTTTGGATTCTATAGAACTTTGAAAATGTTGATTTAATTTGTTTCCTTTGAAATTACATTTAAGGCTGACCACTGTTGTCATGTTGTTGTATGGTGCTAAGCTTTCCATATATATTTAAATCTGTGTGTAAAGTATGGATAAACTCTATGACGTCACAATTGAAAATGGTTTTGCATATATCAAATCACGGCCACGTTTGCATATATACCTAACGGACGAACTGGGCTCGCCCTTTTGTTCGGTACAAACTACAAAACACTGCGTCTTATTTTATGACCTTATCCGTCTGTTCCTAATTGAGGATGAGCTACTGATCAGACTTTATGAAACTCAGCATGTGTTTCTGTTAAGCGATTGGAACAGCTGGACTTCTAATATTGATGATTTTATTACATTATCAACCAATATTGACAACACTGATAATTTTGATCAAATCGCTTCTGATTACTTAAACGAAGTACAGCGTCTCAGTAATAATGATATCTCAATGGAAAGACATACCGGTGATAAAAAGGGCAAAACTCTAGGGCAATTGCATGTTAGAACTTTGTAGATATTGTAATATATATATATATATATATATATATATATATATATATATATATATATATATATATATATATATATATATATATATACAGCCAACTCAAAAAATTTGATATGACAAAGGAAGAGGCAAATGTACAAGTGAAGGTGTAAGTGTAGTATACTATTTAGTTACCATTGTAGAAGGCTTTAATTCTTACAAAAAATGTTTGTGTTCATGATTTTTGTCCAATGTTCTCTAACAATCATAATGTTTTAACTTTCATGGTACTTACTGAGGTGAATACGTGCTTACCTGAGGCAAAATCTATCAAACAACGATTATAGAAAAGTATGTTCATATCAGACTTTATTAGAGACTCAGTTGAAGCCTTAATTTACAAAATACATGACTTGAGAGAAGTTACGAATATCAATGAACATAAGGTCAATGAGATTTCTGATGTAATTGCAAAAATAATTTAGGTAGTGGTACGAAAACATTTGCAAATAGGTACAGTAAACAAATATATCGTAATAAAGTACATACCAAAACATTTTTTGGGGAGAAAATGTAAGCTAGCTGGAAATAAATATCACACTACTAAAACAAAATCATCTTGACGTATTCTTTATTTACTGCAAAAAAATATAAACTTATCCTTAACGCAAGAAAAACGAAAGTTATGATTTTTGGGAAATGTAGAAATAGACAAAACTCGAAGTTCAAATTAGGAGATTCGGAAATTGTCAGAAATTATAAATATTTAGGACTGATCCTTGTGAATACTGGTAGATATTTATTGGGAATTAAGAATCTAATCAGTGAAGCTAGGAAACCTATGTACCTTCTTAAGAAAAGACTATTAAATCTTAATTTGCCTGTTGACTGTCAGCTTACACTTTTTGATATGACAATAGTTCCAATTCTTACATACGTAACTGAGATCTGCGGTTTTAAAAAATTAAGCATGATGGAACAGGTACATTTAGACTTTCTAAAATATGTGCTAAAAGTTTTAAAAATCCACCCCCCACGTATATGCTTTATGGTGAACCTGATAGAACCCCTCTATTAAGTGCGAATTAGTGGGGACTGAAGATGGCTATCTATTTGAGAGAGAAAGAAGGAGACGGAAGTACTCTGGATAGCAGCAAGACTAGGCACTCGTCTTCGACAATGTGATGCAAGTTTATATAAGATCTATAAGCTTCTCTGATGTGCAGAATGTACACCAAACTGCCACAATTTTTACAAGGCTAAGACTTGTAAGGAAGAAGTTGTAGTAGCAGCAGAAGTAGCAATAATAGTAGTAGTAGTCATTGTAGTAGTAGTTGTTGTTCTTGTTGTTGTTGTTGTTGTTGTTATAGTTATTGTTATTGTTATAGTCGTTCTGGTATTAGTAGTATAAATAGTTACTTTTCTTGATGTTTATTAGAATCATATTATTATTATTTGTAGTAGTAGTAGAAGTAGTAGTAGTATGGAAGAAGAAGAACAACAACAACATATACAAAAAGAACAAGAAGAAGTAGAAGAGAAAAAGAAGCAGATGATAAACAACAATATGATGAAGAATATGGAAGAGCTGTGAGAAATGTTTTGGAGAAAGTGAGGGATATTTCTTGGAGAAATGTTCACGGGAATAGCAAAAGAGAGTTGGATGGGAGGAGGGGATCCAGACAAACGACTTCGTCCTATTGTTGCGTGACAAGACATGCTGTTTGTAATTTTATGATCACTTCTCGACAAGAAAAGTACTCTGGAATGTATTTTTATTGGACCAAGAATTGAAGTGGCAAATTTATGAACAACTAGGAAGTTAACCCAGTCCTGTATTACAACAACATGGCAACACGGTGAATTTTATGATGTAATAAATGATACATTGGATATGAAACAAATGTTAAACTTTCAAACAACCATTAAAGGTTTGACAATGGGATCATAAAATCCAAAACTTTAGGTAAAGTACTCTTGAAATCATTTTAAAGCCGATATAAAAATGTATAGCTTTGGACGTCAGGCCCAATATTCAAGATTTATTCATATATCTTGTGATTTCAATAGTGAATGTATAAAGGAAGTATAAAACGTTTCAACATCAGATTATTTGTGTAACAGCATCACTATTGGTTAACAAATCCAACTACGAAATTTAATTACCCGCTCAAAAACTTGAAGTAAATAAAAAAAATGTAATTTTACTGGACAATTATTTCTGTTCTTGCAAAAATGACCAAAATTCTTACGCAATTAGTACTATTTAAGGAATATCAACCATTCACCAAATATTGAAATGTCATTTATTTTATATCCTCTCAGTGACTATTTGTTTTAAGAAAAATAGAAAATAATTCATTTATGACAGATGTATTTATGTAAGAAGTAATACATTTTCATCGACGCAGGTTTTTGAGACAGCATACGACAGTCAAATCGGTTTCGGTCGAAAAAGATGTTTTCGGTTACAACACGTGTAGTGTCACATCACAGTAGTTGCGTGTCAGGTCTAGGTAGATTGCTTAGTTGTATTACGAATGGCCCGATGCCATTTGGGGGTTAGGTATGGTTGGGAAACAGTAATAAGCTGTTTAAAGCTAAGTAATGGCCATGAAAGAGCAGAGCCTGGATCGGACAGTTTAAATCGGCGTCTGATCGCGAAACGGAGTGTAACAAAGACACTACGTTCAGTTAAGAAGTTAAAATGCAGAATTGTAAGGTCAAGTAACATTCCTACAACATTTCAACAAATTAAATGCTCATTAGATATCGTTGTGTATGTATTGTTTTTTTTAATTTTTGTATATCTATTGTTTAAATTTCTGTAATTCAAGACTCTTTGCCTACTTCTTAGCTAATTTATTTGAAAGCAATGAAGAAAAGTTTACATTACGTATCTAAGAAGCAAACGTATTAGTATCCCATGTGTTTGTAAATGAGTCCATGCAGTTAGTAGTTGCTGGCGGGGGAGGACAGTGGGGAGGGGGAGTATGGAGCCATTTTGGAAGTTCAAACAATCAGGAAAATTATGTCAAAAACTATGGCCCAAACTCATCGTTGTAATAAAAGTACAAAACTAAAACGGAATTCACCGGGCACTAAAAAATCATGAATAATATATTTAAAAATAGCCTACACTAAAAGTCGCACTAAACTTCTGAGACTGATAAGAAACTTAGCGAAGGTTAAAGAAAATTTTTACAAAAATTAAAGAAATGGAAACGAAACTTTAAAAAATTAAATAATAGATACAAATTGTAAACATCGTAGTAAGAACAAAGATATAAATAAAAATCATAATTAACAGATTAAAACAAAAATATAAAAATGCGAAAGATAAAAAATAACCAGAATTTCAAACATTTCAAACCAAAGAAACAAAACAAAAAATGCAAGTAAACACAAAAATTAAATAAAAGGAAAAGTATCAACCGAAAAACATTCATAACAAAAATAGCAGACTAAAGCAACAACAACAAAAAATTTAAACGATTTTAGAAAAAGAAAAATTATTGAAGGATTAAAAATAAACGGCAATTTTTAGAAATATAAACAACATATTTTTAAAAATACTAACAAAAATTCAATAAAACGTCACTTAAAGAAAAAGAGAACAATTATATTAAAGATTAATACACAAAATGTTACAGAAAAATAAAAAATATAAGCAAAATTTAAAAAGAATCAAACACTTACCGTTAAGAAATAAGCTAGAGAAATATATACAAAGATAAAATGAGGAAGATAGGTTTGTACAAGAACAAGAAGAGGAAAGAGGAAGTGAGATATGAAATCCATCATAAAAAGAGCGAGTCCAATGCAATATTTTGCTTGTCTTTTATGTTGTGGTTCTTGTAACTCATTTTTTGTTTTTTCTCTTAAATATTTATTTCCTAGATTTTTTTTACATTTTAATTCTGTTTAAAGTAAAAAGAAATAATTTTACTTGTTTTCATTTTTAATGTCTCGTATATACATTTTTAATTTCTTTAAAAATAATAATTTTTCCGGATTCTTTAAATCTTGGCAAAATTTTCGTTGTAATTTCGGAATTTTCTTCTCATTGTATTCTAGAGCATATATTTTAATGTAAAATTCCGGATTTTTTTCTCCGCTTAATTGAGTTTCAGTTTCAGTGTAAGAACTTTAGTACGACTTTTAATTTAGGCGATATACATTTGGTCCACCATATTAAACATGCCATGTTAAAAACACTCATCCTATACTTATATAATCTCATCCATGCCGCTATCTAGGAATCAAAAAAGCAAAGAAAACGTGGCACTTTGATTGCTAAGTTTATTGAATATGTAGTAGCCCTATAACACCAGGCTAGTTAGGATGAGTATTGGATTGTCCTTAAGTCTGTTAGATCCACATAGTGACACTCAATGTTAAATTCCAATTAGACTCCTTAAAGCCACATGTATTCATAAAATGGCATTCTATGTTAAACTCCTGTTACTGCCATAAGTAATCAATTTCTTTTGTAAAATGGCAACCCATGTTAAATTCTCGTTGTAACCAGACTGGCTATTATGTTAAACTCCCCTTGTACTCAGAGTTTCATATAACGTGGAAATATCTTCTCTCCAACGTGGCCCATAATGTTAAACCTATGGATGTCTTGAACATTCAATTTCCATAGACTACTATACTGGACCAAACTTGAGAGTCGACTTTTCCATAGACCCACATAGTAACCCATATCCATCCATGTTGCTCCTCAGAACTACTGCGTATTCTGCCACAAATCCAATACAGTAATGTGAATTTCCTCTCGCCTGTTTTCCTAATAATTTTATAATAGAAAAAATTGGTCACCAAAGTGATGTACACATTCGTAATTGACTTGTTTCCGTCATATACTACTGCGTTAACATGCAAACTTTATTTAACATTACCTCATTTACATTTCTACCTTAATATGCTTCTATTAAATGCATCTCACAGACTGACCAAACTCAATTATTTATATGACTATTACAAGTGTCAAAGTAGGTTATCATCTCTGTCAAGCAACCAATTACATTTGGATAAATGAAACTCTAAAGGAGAGTGCCAATAAAAATAAAGAAAACAATTTGGATGTCCTTACCTGGATACAAATTGGAAAAAGGACATTTCAGAATTGATTTGCTTTGATCATTTGCTACACGATTTTTGCCACTTGCATTAGGATCTTACATTTATAATAGAAAACTAATACGTAACAGTACAGACACAATTTGTCCCTCATCATGTTCCCAGCACTCCTCAGGAAAACACTTCTAATGATGTTGATCAAAATGTAGGAAATTTTTCTTCATTTGTCGTTATTAATACTTTTTCTCCTTATTATTATTATTATTATTATTATTATTATTATTATTATTATTGTTGTTGTTGTTGCTGTAGCAGAAGTAGAAGTAGTATTTTTTATCGGTAGGGCGGGGTTGTAACGAGAGGTAGTATCAAAAGCAGCTGCAGCACAAAAGAAGAAAAAGGAGAAGAAGATGGAACGGCGGCAGTTTCAGAAATTTTTCGGGGGTATAAAGGTACATTCCTTATACAAATGTTCCCTAGGTGGAATAATAAGAGAGAGTTGGATGCGTAGAGACAAGTACCATTAAATTAAGTCTCTTTATTCCTCAAAAATTGCTGCGGCAAAATTATACATAACTAAATAAGATGGTAAAGCGGTCAGTGCAGTTTTAGAATCAGGCAGACATATATGTTTTGAAACGATATAATGCCATTTCAGGACCCGGTATGGTTGCGAAACCGTTTATAACAACGTCGCTACGAGAACTAAAATGTTCCCAATACAGAAATTTAAGTTCAAGTAACTTTAGAACCGTATTTTAAGAATCAATCCACATTACATATATACCGTAGAGTGTGTATCCTTTGACTTTTAGTACTACCTAGTCGAAGGTTTTCATTATTCGATGAATATTTACTCAATTATTAGTGAACTCGCTTGAAACCAGTTAAAAAGGTATCCAAAGAGACTAATTAGAGTGTTATATCCCACTTTCAACAAGCTATAGATACTAGTATTTTCGCGATGATATCTTCCCATGAAAAATTGCCTTTAAGTATGGTACACTTTGTTACGACTAGGGGTAGTGTTTCAAAATAAAAGACTAAAACAAGCTTTCAAGATTTAAACACAAATATTTAATTTCCTAAAATATAAAAATATTTCAACAAACAATCAAAGTGAAAAAATTAAAAATAACTTACAGTATAGAATATCCTTAAAAGTCCTAAATTGTTCTAGTGTTCACTGATCCGGAAGTTAATCCAAATTATTCCGAATGAGGAATGTTCCGAATGAAACCACCAAAGTGTTGGCGTGCCAACAAGAATCAGTTATATACAAGTGTTATTAATTCCAAGTAATCCTTGTGAATATAAAATATCACACAAGTTCTAGAGATGTTTCCGATAATTCTAATGGAGCTGTATAATTCTTAAATATCAGTAGTTAATCCCAAAAATGAACTGTCTGGAAAATATTTCTGAAGTAGCAGTACTAAATCCAAAATGTACTGTATAATAATATCTCTGATGCATAATATCACATACAAAAAGAACCAATTTAGTTAAAGGCCTCTCAAGCTGAGGAAACTATGTAGAATGACGAACGCTGCGATTACATCTTATTTTATTGTTTCTGTACTGCGTCATTGAAACAAACAAAACCCATTTCTTATTCCGCCTGAGAATAACAACTCAGTATTTACGAACTTACTATCTAACTTCTGGTCAACAAAATGAATCATTCTTGGATTGCGAAATCCAGGTCAGGTCAAAAATACAAACCCCACGCGCTGAATCACGTGACATGACTAATGCTTCACCGACAATATTGATTTACCCAGGAACAATGTACTAGGTCACATTGAAATTACCGTATATGTGTACTCTGCAAAACGACACCTATTAGACTATTATACAGAGGTCATAAACTAATAAAACAATACCATTATTTACAAGAAATGATACATAATTCCGTAACAGGTATGAAGGGGAGTCCCTGAGAAAATCTGTTCAGAAGGAGCAGGCTTGGGAGAGTTAACAAATATTTTAAAAGAGGGACATAGAAAGACATTAAAGATAGAGCGGCAGGCAGAGAAAGAAGGGGATTTGAGAAGGAGTATATAGAATTAGGAAAGCAGGCGTAGAAGGAGAAGAAAGAAATAGAAAGCAAGCTGAGGAAAGAAAGATAGCATTTGAAAGAAAGGAAAATATTAATAGAAAAGTAGGCAGAGAAGGAAAGGATAAGGATGAAAAGGGAAGGGAAGCAGAAATGGAAAAGTTAGAGAGTGAGAAAGTTAGAAGCCATAGAGTGAGAAGACATGAATATGATAAGGGAGCACAATGTGAAAATTGAATTGTTAAAGGCTAAGAAAGGTGGGCAACAACACTCTAACTCGACCAAGTTAAGATGATCCAAATTGCCCCCATTTGAGGACGATAAAGATAATATGAACAGTTATTTGCATAGGTTCGAACGATATGCCACTGTCCAGAAGTGGAGAAAGGATGATTGGTCGCTCCATCTTAGCGCGTTGCTAAATGGTAAAGCGCTGGATATATATTCGCGTCTCCCTGCGAACGAAGCGCTAAATTATGACGCGCTGACAGAGGCACTCCTTAAGAGATATGAGCTAACTGAGCAAGTGTTTTTTAATAAGTTTAACTATAATAAACCAGAGAAAGGGGAAGCATTCACCCAGTTCGTCATTAGGATTGGGAATTATTTACATCGATGGATTGAATGTAATAAGGTGGAAAAAAAACGCTCGAGGACTTTGACGGACTTTTTACTAGGGAACCAGTTGTTAACCACTTGTGGTAGGGAGTTGTACCTGTTTCTGAGGGAAAAGTCCTTTACGAATATCTTTGACATGGATACACAAGCAGACTATTTCGACGAACCTCTGGGAGGTACCCAGAATGTGGTTTCGAAAAACCAGAAGTCAGATAACACTGCTCTACAATTTTTCAGAAGTCGTCTGCTTCAGAGATAAAATGTGCTATTTATTAGGGATTTTGATGTGCTGAATTCAAATATGACAATTAAAACAACTGATTGAATACTGTTTCCAAAATATTTCAGTTTTTACATTTTACGTCTATGTATATTTTTTGTGTACATAGTAGACTTTTAATCATAAATTGTAAACCTAGGTCTTTTCATGTGTTTATGGTTGTTTTACATGATAATATTTCACCTGTTATGTTGATGTTACACTTTAAAAAAAGCAAAAGGGTTATATAAATAAAAAATATATTGAACCAAAGTCAAAAAACTGTTATGTATATAAAATTGTATAGTTTAGTCCTTATTCAGTGTCTACTCGGCGCTTCTTGGCTTGTCTCTTGTATTCATTAAATGGAGCATCTCTTGTCACTGTCCAGCAATAGTCTGCAAACATTGATGGGCTCCATTTGCGCTGATAGCATTTCTCCATTGTTGCAATGTCCTGGTGAAATCGCTCGCCGTGCTTGTCGCTCACTGCTCCGCAGTTCGGTGGAATAAAATCTAGATGAGAGTGCAAAAAAAAAAAATTCATCTTTAGTGATACGTTGCAACCAAGGCTTATGTCTGCCTTGTTATTTCCGAGAAAATGTGTTGCCACTAACTGGAAGGCTTTCCATGCCGTCTTTTCCTTGCCACGCAGTGCACGGTGAAATGCATAATTTCGAAGAAGTTCACGAATCTGAGGACCAGCAAAGACACCTTCCTTTATCTTAGCTTCACTTAACCTTGAAAATTTTCCACGGAGGTACTTGAAAGCTGCTTGTGTTTTGTCCATGGCCTTGACAAAGGTCTTCATCAGACCCAGCTTGATGTGCAAAGGTGGTAACAAAATATTCCTTGATTCAACAAGTGGTGGATTCTGAACACCTTTCATCCCAGGCTCCAATGACTGTCGGAGTGGCCAATCTCTCTTGATGTAGTGGGAATCTCTCATACGACTATCCCATTCGCAGAGAAAGCAGCAGTGCTTTGTGTATCCAGTCAGCATACCAAGCAAGAGAGAAAGAACCTTGAAATCACCACAAAACTGCCACTGATGTTGGTCATAGATTATGCACCTCAAAAGTTGTTCCATGTTTTCATAGGTTTCCGTCATATGGACTGCATGACCAACTGGAATTGATGGCAAAACACTGCCATTATGCAGCAAAACAGCTTTAAGACTCGTCTTAGATGAATCAATGAACAGTCTTCACTCATCTGGATCATGAACGATGTTTAGGGCTCACATCACACCATCGATGTTGTTGCAGGCTACAAGATCACCTTCCATGAAGAAGAATGCGACAAGATCCTTTTGACGGTCACGGAACATGGAAACCCTAACATCACCTATCAGGAGATTCCACTGCTATAGTCTGGAGCCCAACAGCTCTGCCTTACTATTGGGTAGTTCCAAATTTCTGACAAGGTCATTCAGTTCACCTTGTGTTAATAGGTGTGGTTCAGAGGAGGAGGATGGGAGAAAATATGGGTCATGTGACATTGATGGTTCAGGAGTAGAAGTTTCGTCCTCTTCATCTTCCTCGTCTGACTCAAGTGAGAATGATTCTGGTGCATCAGGAACCGGCTGTCCTTCTTCGTGGAGTACTGGGCGAATAGCTGAAGAAATGCTTGGATAATGCACAGTCCACTTTTTCTTCTTTGACATACCTTTCCCAACTGGAGGCACCATGCAGAAGTAACAATTGCTGATATGATCTGTTGGCTCTCTCCAAATCATTGGCACTGCAAAAGGCATAGATTTTCTTTTCCTGTTCAACCACTGGCGAAGATTTGTTGCACAAGTGTTGCAGCATATGTGTGGAGTCCATCTCGTGTCCTGATCTCCAATTTTGCAGCCAAATTAAAGGTGATAGGCTTTCTTAACCATAGTGGTTATACTGCGCTTTTGTGATGCAAAAGTCACTTCACCACAAACATAGCAGAAATTATCCGCATTGTTCACACAAGTACGAGGCATCTCTGCTCACTTTGGCTAAACAGAAATGTGTCCCATTGCAAAATCAAACACTGGCAAATAAGAGAGCACGACACTGTATGATTTGTAGAGCTGATATAGGGCGATTTCTTCAGCAGAGTGATGTAAGCTTAGTTATGATTGCATCATCCATGACCTATAGGAATAACATGATGCAATTCATATCATGTATGACGCAATAACAGCTTCAGAGTGCATCATTCATTGTTTTGCCTAAAAAGTACTGTCCAAACCCAGTAATAGATTTATTCATAGATCCAGTCAAAGATGTATTTTCGTCATTTCTGGTTTAAATTGAGATCCCTTCCCTTTATAAGTCACTTATCGTCCGCCATTCCCAAGTCAAGGGTCGTATATACTTACCCAGTATCATATCTTTAAAACTAGATCCAATCAACAATTTTAAGCATCATTTGCGTTTTTAGTGACCCAGAATTAGTAAAGTTTGACAACATTTATTGCGGAAGCATTTTGGCTGTATACCAGTGTAATCAGTCTAAAGACCAGGAGAATCCGAGAACCGAGAAAACGTGCTAATGAACGTTTTCAGTCTGGAAATGGTGCTAATCGTAAAGATAAACAATGTTATGCATGTAGGGAGTGGAGCCACATCTCGCCCGATTGTCTGAAAGGAAAGGAGTAGCGATTGATATTTAAAGCAGGGGTGGTCATGAAGCGACAAGCGTGATAATTCAGGAACTAACAGCCCGAGTACTGTATACAAGTTCACGGTGAGTGCGCAGATCGGTCGTGATGTTATTCAGTCGATCGACACTTGTCTTTTCCCCGCGACGAAGGTACCGACAGGTGACAGCTAGTGGTACCGTCAACGGTCAAGAAGTTATGATCTTACGCGACATTGGGTATACTGGCACAGTGGTGAAGCTGAGTCTTGTTAGGGATGACCAAATGCTTGGTTGGAAATCCCCGTGTATGTTGTTAGATCAAAAGTATGATCGTGTTCCCGTCGCGAGAATAGAAATCGAGTCGCCTTTCCCGACCGAAACCGTTGAAGCGCTGTGTATGCACAATCCCATATACGACCTAACATAAGAAATGTCGAGGGCTCCAGACTCCCAGCTATGTCAGATTTTGGATATCCCATTATCGAAGCTGCGAAACTAGGTCGCAGGCGCGGTGGGGGAAACAGCTGCTGCGAAAATTGAAAGTTCCCGAAGCCGTGACCGATATCTCGCGCGATTAATTTATGCTTGAGCATGGGAATGACGTGTCCTTGAGCGCGACTGCGGAGAAAATTGTGTCTGGTACCGAGAAACAGTGTACAGGTGGTGTAAGTTCGAAATTCTTGCGCATTAAAGGATTAATGTACAGGAAATTTACTACGTTGGATGGTAGAAAGTTATTCCAACTGGTTGTCCCCAATAAATTCAGGTCCCACATACTCAGAGTGACACACAAGCCCAGTATGTTGGGTCACTTAGACATGAAAAAGCAACCGATAGGGTGTTAGCCGAATTTTACTTGCTTGGCGTGAATAGCGACGTAGCACGATTCTGTTGATGGTGCGACATTTGCCAGAATACCGTCTCGAAAGGAAGGATAACGAGATTACCATTAGGCCAAATGCCTTTAATAGATACCCCATTTAAAAGAGTGGCCATGGATATAGTGGGACCCATATTTCCTATTACGGACCGAAAAAACCGATATACTCAATCTAGTAGATTACGCGACAAGATACACAGAAGCCATGGCATTACCAACTATTGAAACCGAACATGTAGACGAGACACTTGTTGACATGATCAGCAGGGTAGGGGTCCTGAGGAGATTCTCACGGATTGTGGGGCCCAATTTACTTCGAAACTTATGGCGGCAATTAGTACGTTGCTATTGATTAAACAGTTGTGCACAACACGGTATCACCCTATGTGCAATGGTTTGGTCCAGATATTTAATGGAGCGTTAAAAAAAATGCTACGTCGGATGTACCCGGAGAGACCGCGAGATTTATAACCGATATTTAAACGCGATTTTGTTCACGTATCGAGAGGTACCATATGAAAACTTAGGACTCTGGCCATTCGAGTTGCTATGCGGTAGGACATTTCGTGGTCGTAGGCTGATTCTGCGCGAACTATGGTCGAGGACGGTGAAGTAAAAACGATTTACCAATACGTTGTCGACTTACGCTAAAAATTAGAGAGTACTTCTCGGATGGAACACCACGAGCTCACGAAGTTGGGTCTCAAACACGCAAAATATTAAAACCGCGGAACGCGAAATAGGAAATTCGATGTAGGTGGTCGAGTGTTGGTGCTTCTCCCCACTAGTAGGAACAAGCTATTATTCCAATGGAAAGGGCTTTATAAGGTCAAAGAGGTCAAAGGCAAAATGGACTACAAGAAAGACATGGGGGCAGGTTGAGAGTATTTCATGCAAATATGTTAAAGCGATACGTAGAGAGGTAAGAGGAAACGATAGAAAAAGGGGTATTGAACGAAGTATGTACTGCCGTCATGGAAGACGAGTCCGGTGGCCTACTAAAAGTAAACTCCAGTACAGAAACTCGCCTAGGGTACCACATGGGGTGGGAAGTGAAGGTGTAGATAAAAAAAAAGTAAATACTTTAATCGTGTGGGTGGGGTAGGCTATTGATGTTTGAAAAAATGGAAAATAGTTTGGAGGCTTGACCCAGTATATATATATATATATATATATATATATATATATATATATATATATATATATATATATATATATATATATATATATATATATCATGAACACTACTTATTTAATCGCCACCGTTTTTTTCTCTGTCAAGTTATATCCTTCGTACTACCTTGCCGACAATGAACCCACTATGCTGTTTGGTGCAATTGGACTTTCTGTGTGGTCGTATAGGGTAAAACAACTTCCAAAAGGTCAAATATATACTTTACTGCAACAGATTACGTCATCCCAAACAGACTGTTCTCTTAAATCGCTTATGCTGTTATGATCAGCCTATATATAAGATTGAAACTGAGGGGACCTAACGAAACGGGGAGGGAGGCTGAATAGTGACTTTAAGCTTCAACGTTTCTATACTCGTTACTTCGTCACTCGTTACAATATCACAGTTTTTATACCATATGATGAAATATATCCAGTTTTAGCACAGTAAAAGAAACATTCTCTATTTATTTAATCATCGCTCGATCGCAACAATGAAAGTTTTGGAACTTAGGTCTTACGATATTATAGTCACAAGGATGTCGAGAAATTATTCATATATCATCAGGTAAATTCTCTTTTATATTAAATCTTATTTTATGCTTTACATGTCGGGACTTAATAACTTCGTGCGGTTACTGGTACCACGAGGTTTGTTGACACTAACCCTGAAATCGACTCGCAAAGTGACCAACAGTTACGCCATTTTGGTTGGCTAGTAATAAAAGATAACTACTTGACTCAGATTGAGTTGCGGCCATTAATCTGCACCCACTATTTTAGATCAATGTTTGTGCAAAGCACATGTACACAAGTGAGTCACTGAATCTTCGTGGATAAGAGACGTGAAATTGAGAAATCTGATTGGTAGAGAAATAGAGCTTGCATTCGAAATGCATCGGACACAATTACTTTCACAGGTATTGCGCATTTTTATTTGCAGTCACGATAGGCGAGGACATACACACATCATCGTGAATTTCAAACATATATTAAATCTTGAAATATCTCAAACCCATTCAAAATATTCCTCTTTTTTCTGATTCGATTAAATATGAGCATTCGTCAAAAAAGAAACAATTTGGAGGAATTGTTATAATTTACATCGATGGATTTTGGAGAATTCATGTCAATTATGGAATCAGTGATGCAGTATCGCAGATTACATAACTTCAAATAACTGACGGTGAAGAAGAAAACATTAATCTTTCAAAACAAAGTTTAAAAGCTGACGATCAGTTCACTGTTTTCAAAGTAACATATTTAACGGATACAAGGCATATATACAACCACAACTGGACAATCGGCTTGATCCCCGAAGCAGTTGCAAGAATACTGGTAAGGTGACTTTTATCCGTTTACTAGTATTTGTTACGAGTCACTGCTTCTCAGGACAGATGTGCAAACTTATTTTCAGCTTGCACATGAATCTAAGTGTGATATAATGTTTGCTTCAAGGAGAAATTTTATGCAAGCGAATCGTGCAGATTTTTCATGAATTTAACTGCTGCAGTTTTACGTTGTGTGTTTCGCTTTTCATCTGCAGTTTGGTGAAACTTTATTAATATACGATCCCTAAAACCCAAAATATTTGCTCACGCGCATTTGCACTTAAATCTTTAATCTTGGTTGCTTCACTTGAAATGAAATAATCCCCAAATGACTGGATGCTGATTAATGAATCATTTCTGTTTTTTGTGGGAAATATACTGTAAATAGAGTCATTTTAACATGAATGGTATGGAGTATTTCCTTTCCAGTTTTCTAAATGAAAAACAGAAAAACCAAACTCTTCAATATTTATTATTGTAGAAAGGCCTGCAACTGCCATAGCAAAAATTGTTTGCTACGACAAATATATACTTTTCATACAGCGGAATATTTGTAACGCTCAACCTCGATTTCTTTTTGTTTGCACTTACATGAAAGATCATAAAACATCGTAAATTCATATTTGTTTTATCTCAAAATTGTCTGCATCTTGAGTACACGTATTTAACTCTGCAATTTCGTATACTTAGTAATAAAAACAGCGAGAAGTACTTTGATTTCAACTTTGGGTAATTCAGATCGAAATATATCCATTATTTATTTTATTTTATTTTTGTAGGGTGGTGGGGGTGTTTGTTTTATAAAATTGCATATACCTTTAACGTAACTTTAGGAATATGTAAAACATTTTATTAATAACAATTTTAACTTTTGTCTTCAAAGTCTACGTGGATCCCAAGGTATAACATACGGGTTTAGAGTTTGTACATGCATGTAAACCATCGATGAAGCAATAATTGATACAAACATTTATGTCGAACTATAGATTTGTAATTATGAACGCTACGTGTTAAATGTATCATATTTGTTTTATTAATGATAGGATAATGGCCGTGTTTAAAGAAATAAAGGGTGTCAGTTTGGAAGAAAATCTGAGGAAAGGTTTAGGTAATATATCTACAATTAAATTGGGATCACTCAATTTTCGATTGTATATAAGATTGTAAAACAGTGGAATTCACGAAATCACAAAAAAAACTAATTGCACTTAATACTTGATTCATTTATGCTGTTCTAATGAACAAACTGACTGTCTGATGATTCCTCGATAGTACTGAAATTTGATGGTCCAGATTACACTTTCTTCTTGAAAAGTATTCTAGTTAACTTGTGTTATATTTCAATTCAAATTAGTTGGTTTGGTAAAGCATTGGTTTGATTTTGCTTCAGGATGTGCGTAACTGCCTGTAGTATAAAGAGATGAAATCAAGTTAATTTAAACTTGCGTGTTCAGAAGAACATCTATGAAACATGAACGAACAATATGTTATTAACCATTAAATACGTACGGTCTTGTCATTCGACAGGAATTTTAGCAAAATAAAAGGAACCTTTAAACTTTTATTTATGAAAACAAAGAACAAAGCAACTGACTCGACAAGAATTTATTTTGCATTTTGTCGCATTAAATCTGCGCAGGATATTGTCTGAAATCGCTTCGAACTCTTGATGTATGTTGTCATTAAAAGAAATTAAGTTACTGTTAGCAAACATTTTTTATGTTAAGATGAAGATGTCTTTATCATACTTTAAAGTTTAGGAAAAACTACTTTATGTAGAAAACAAACTATGGATTTCATAAAATATTAGGATATATAAGAGACACATTTCCATATTTTCTGTTTTAGCAGAGTGTAAGATGTTCAGTAATGTAGTAATTTAAAACAAAAACATACTGGAAGCGTCTTGAAACAAAGAGGTAAAAATAGCACAATAAGTTGCTCGTGAATATTTGGCAGTATTAAAATTTTTATTCCATTTATCATATTAGACTTGCAAAGATATTTTATAACAAAAAGTAAACGATTTGGCGAAATGCTACTTAGTTCATGGAAAACGTGAATTACAAAAATATTATGGGATAGTAACATTGTAAATCTGGTAGTTCTATAACATATCTGCAATGCAAAGAAATCAATCAGAGGAACAGCTAAAATTTGCAAGGAGTTATAAAAATAATTAGTATCATACGACAACACTGATGAAATATTGTAGACTTTAATTTCAGTCTTGCTATTTGCAGTGCGGTGAGCTTTAAAGTGTGAAAATAATTTCAAAACTTATTGAGAAATTTCATTAAATAACTGAATAAAGCATTAAATTTGGCGAAATACTAGAAATTAGCGAAATATTATTATATTTATTTCTGTACTACAAATGACATTTTAAGTGGTGCAGTAAGTTCGCCAACTCACCAAGGCTTTCATAAATTTGTTATTTTTTTATTACAGAATTTATAAAATTTGTCTGTATTGCGCTTCAGGTGAGGAATATATTCCTTATTTTCTCAAAATGTTAGCATACCAACATAAACAATAGTAAAATACAAGAAAGACATTGTAAATCAAATGTATTCGTTGTTTCATATTAGATATTTTTTTTGCTTTTTCTTTTACTTTTCAAAAACTACTAATATTACTGATGGTACCAATAAATATCACCACAACAGAATATTCACTTATGGCAAACATTTGTTATAATTCAATGAACATTTATGATGAAACATTTAGTTAGAACGTTGCATTCTCGGACCCCTAATAACATTGAGTGATTTTGCGAAATCCCTGGATCCGTTTTCAATAATTTCATGAAATTCCTCAGAATTTCAGTAATTTCATTAAACCTCTGATTGAATCAGGTTTACGTAAAATTGCTGAGAGTATCAGTGATTTGACGAAATCTCCGGTTTTGTAATCTTACTGTAAAATACAGTCTCTAAGTCAAGTTTATGCATATTGTAAACACAAAAACGTTTTAATAAAGTCCATTTGACTCTCATGGAATCCCACTTTTTCTAAGCTTTATCAAAATTCACTTGTTGAAGCAAACCATCTAAAGCTTTATTGTGATTGTTATTATCATAAGTATATGGCACAGAATGTTTCGATTTATTCATAACTTATTTAAAAAGTTTTCTTCTTTGTGATCTATATTTATATTAGCAAATTCTACTTTCAGTCTGTACAATTTTCCGTACGGGCAATTCTAACCTCCTAATAGCAGCCACACTGCTTTGTGCTATGGTCAGTAGGGTAGATGAGTACACACTTTATGTGCATTGCTGTATTTATGTTAGTGACCATTTCAAAAGTATCTAAGAATAATTAAAGTAATCAATGATAAAAATAGGTTTGCATGATAACCTTGTGTAGAAAAATAAACTTTTTATAGGTGTGTGTCTAAATCAATATATATAAACACAGTGAGAATTGATTATGATGAATAGGAAAATATAATTTCCACTTTAAAATTTTCTGCCAGAGTCTATTTAATTTTGATGCAGTATAGGTACAATCTGTACTATATCACCAGTTCATGAGTAACGTATCATGTCTAAATGCTGGTCAGTTCTATGTGGCAAGTGTACAACAATAAACAATGCGATGTGCATCCACATGTATTAGGTCATATTTGATTGTGTTAGTAAATGGGCTCATCCCACGGTGACATTGAGCACTTTTTGAAAATTTACATAGAGGTGACAAAGAATAAATAATTCTAGTTAATGTGTGAAAATAAAATAATCTTGTGTAGTTAGGTACACCGATTAGATATTATCACCGTGATAATTTTGCTTCACTTAATGGATTTTTGAGGAAAAGTGGAAAAGCTGGGTTATAATTGGAGTCAAACGGACCATATATCATTTTCAGATCTCAGATATTGAACCATTTTGTCAGTCGGGGTCATTGACTAGAAAGGATCGTAACAAAGAGCAATTACTCTTCAACACAAATGATAATTTATGGTATTTTTTAAGCTAGATCTCGCTTTGCTTTTGAAAACTATTTTTAAAAAATTACGCGTAAATGGAGCAATGCATTGTATAAATTCAGAACATCGTAATTATAGCCTAACAACAGAAATAGGACCATGCCTTGGTACAAAATGTTGATGAAAGAAAATGCACACTAACGATGTAGGACCTGTTATTGAAAGTCCACATCTTATGATGGGGGCGCGCTCGGGATAGTGCTTGAGTCAGAACTTGTCGATTAACAAAACAGAGCTTATTATAAATTCCCAACACGACCTTTTATAATATCCTCGCAAATTTCGGCTATTCCGCGGGATATTAATTCATTTCTTTTGCCATTTCGTCAATTACAACTGAAGTGTATGTCTTGTGCACGTTAGACCGTATTTCGTTTTTCGTCGTCGTATATTTATCGAGCTTTTTGAGAATAAGATAAAACTCGTCCACAGAGACAGCGTTGTCGCGAAGAGCCTTTGATATCTTGTCTGAAATTTTAGTTGAGGTTTGTCCCAGCCATGAAGCGGATTTATTCGTGTTGTTTACTCTTCTTTTTTATGTTTGCTTTCACAGAGAGTCGTCGGCTAATAAAATATGCTGCAAAGGAAATCAGACCACAACTCAAAGGAGTGATTTCAAGGGCAATCGTTGGGCAGCAGTGATTGTTAACAATATTTCAATCCCCGCATCCGTTAGTGTGGTTTCGACACCGTCCCCAGCATTTACTGCGCGCTTGTACATTTTGTACGGAGTGCGGGGCTGTTTAGTTCTAATTGAGAAAGCCCAAGACGGTTAGAGTGATTGAGAATCAGGTCGGCTGTGCGATGACGTTGAGACCCTCGCACCTAATGGTGCCTTTGGCGGCAAACCTAGACGCAAAGGCTTGTTGTAAGACTTTTATATGAGGCGTTAGCGACTGCCCTGGAGGCTAATGAAGTAACAACCAGCGACCCAGAGGGTGATAGTGTCGTTGTCGTTGTTGAGTGTTAAACCACCCACGTTTTGAATGTCTTGCGTTGAAACCCAGCGATACAAACCAGACACATTTACAACCGTAACCACACCAACTGACGTGATACTGTTAGCCGTTAAGTACACAACCTTTAAGGTAGCACTAGTGTCTGCGCTGGCCGTGATAGCACTGTCAGCCTTGCGGCCAAGAGTTTCTGCAGAGACCAAAGGTACCCGAAGTGCACAGCATTGAGGTGACCCCAAATCTACCGCCAAAGAAGTCAGTGCCACCTATGCTCACAGTGTGAGAGCGTTAGTGCTTAATTTATAAGTTGATTCATAGCATACTTGTGGTACTAATGCTTATTATGTGGTGCGTTTTTTCATGTAAAATATGTATCGAGAGATTATGGATGCCGCCTTCACGTAATCTGCTCAACAATCTCTGTCAGTTAAAGCACATAGAGGTGGGCTTCGACCTGCCTGCAAAATACGTGTCATAAGCGACAACCAGCTTCATGCAAAAAGTGCAGGGGTCGACAGAAGCTGAAAGACCACAAAACAGCGCTGGTTGTGGGTGGTATCGCGGTGGGGCTTGCAGCCACCGGGTTTCTACGCCCATGAAAACAAGAATGCTTCCTAGGGCTCAGACTGCATGCGATTGTTGTAGTATGTGCAAAGTAAAACAAAGAATGCAGCCACTGTCGAGATGACAAGCACCACAAGGTTGCCGGCCAGCCAGCCGATGGCATTGCCAGTTGACTTCAGGAGACATTAAGCAATGCCGCCAATAATTCCTGGCAGAGCCTCTGTAGCATTATCTGCGACAATTTTCAGCATTTCAGACAGCCGCAACAGCTGTCTAGTATCCACTCTCTTGAGCCGCCGGCGTTAGATTTGGGCTTGGGGGATTGAGGTGGCGTTCCGCCTCCGCCTGTAACTGCTTGGACAATTGCGCTTATGATCATTCCCAGCGCTGTAATAAGCGAGACCACGGTAACGCCTTGCTGCCGAAATTGAGACCGCAGCCGCTCAACGAGGGTAACGCCCAAATGGGCCCCTTTGATAATGGCTTCTTTGATGAAGGTAAGATGGCTGTGACCAGTCCCTCGTAGGTCGTTCGCTATTTTTACTAGATCCTTACTAGTCTCTTCCAGATTTGAAATGCGGTCTTGCGAGTCAGCCAGCATTTTTTTCTCTGCTGCCAGGACTCTGTCGATTTCTGAAATTGTGTCCATGGTGTCTGAGAGCGCAGTTTTGTACTTTTGGAGCAATGTCTCTTTGCTTGATGACCTCTTGCATCGCGGGACTGCTGGGGCTTTCCCCTTGCTACTTCCTGAATTATTGTTTCCATTTAGTTGCTTGCAGATATTAGATCTTCGTCAGACAGTCCTGTTATTTCGGACGGGATCTCTTTTGCAAAGACTGCAGTCTTTGTGCAGTCTTACTGCTTACACTCGTTTCTTCTGAGGGTCTCTCCGCGCCATATATTCTCACAGACACACCATTGCATTGCATAAGCGTGATCATTTTGTATGGAACCTATTTCTCCATGTGGACATGCTCGAGATATTGTTCAATCCAGGTGCTATGGAACATCCCACCCCTGACCTCGAAGTCTGGGTAAGCAGGAGTTCCTTTGAATTTATTTATCCTAAAGATATCATTGACCTTTGCTCTGCGAATATCGTCTCTGAGTTCTACCAGACTATCGTGGCTGAGTTTGCTAAGGTAATCTTCCATTTCTTTTTTCTTTTTTTTTTTAGCTCCTTGTCATAATCGGAGGGCTGTTCGTTAAAAGATTGTGGTACTTCCTCGGCGGGCATATCCTCAAAAAGCGGCATTTCTTCATTGGTGGCCATTTTATCAATTCTTGCTCTCGAGAATTCAGAAATATCAAACTTCTCGATATCGAAACCGCCTTTAGCCATCTTTTGATATTGGGTATATATCATAATATATACGTGCTTATTTATTAAAGACATGACGCGTGATCTCCAATACCACCAGTAACATGTCCCAATACGGAAACAAAATTGATTCTTTCAGTATCCTCCTCCATGCTCTTGTGTAAAGTGAGCCCACAACACAGTGGTTGTGACTAGGCACAATACACCAAACCCAGCTGTTTATTGTCCCATTTCCCAACCAAGGTAGCAATGAGGTTATTGTCCACGGCACCGTCAGGCTGTCCCAATACAGAAACAAATTTGATCCTTTCCGTTCCCTCCACCATGCTCTTGTGTATACAACACGTTGGTTGTGACCAAGCACAATAGACCAAATCCAGCTGTTAATTGTCCAATCTCCCAGCCATAGTAGCAAGGATGCCATTGTGCTCGGTACCGCCAGGCTGGTATTCACACTTGTTTTGATCGACGGCGCAGCAGAACCGGTTGACGTCAAACGCACACTCGATAAAGCCTGGGCCGCGCAATCATTAAAAAAATCAGTGTAAAGCTCGAAGGAAACGAATTGGCCTCCATAGACGTTGCTGAAGTTTGGGGTGTCTACAAAGATCTATGGCTGACGGTAAAAATAGGAAACTAATGCTGTTTATTAGGGTGTACAAAGCGCCAACACTGCCGCTATACGTGTCTGCTCTGCCAATGTCCTTGCTGCCAACAAGCCCGACGCGTATATCGCCGCCACATTTGGAAGCAGCTTCTTTACGCTGCTCGACTTCAAGCTGTTATATGACCACCTGTCATACTACTGGTCCTGCCTCTCGGACCGCCTCACATCTGAGCCGATGTTATGTTTAACGACTGCACCAGGGTGAAGCAGAGCACTAACAATGGAGTGAGCTACCCCAAGGCTTCTGGAGCGGCGAAAGAATACTTAGGCAGATCTCTTACCTTTACGGGCCTCTAAAGGCAATGAACAATGAAGAGGTTGCAAAAACATATGACACAGATGAGGCTTAGCTGGAGCTAGGATGACTGCTTCGTTGGGGTCGTCTCTACTTGGGCTGTACACCGCAGTCATCAGCTGCTTTCTGCTGATAGACAACCGCAAGCAGCTTGCAGCGCATCTAAGCGAGAATGACCCACTCGTTCAAGACTCTCTAAGTACCATTTGCAGCCACCTGTTCTTCACAAGATTACTACTTGTTGACTGGTAGGAAAAAAGATGACTGTCCGCACTTGGCGAAAAGCCCAAACTTTCTGACTTGTATAAGCTATCGCCCAAGCTTCCAAAATACGAAATGATATTTAATGTCGGGGGTCTCGCCTCCGTGGGCCACGTGGCCTATTCATATTTTAACAAGTCCGGTGCAGGCGTTTAGAGCGCTGCCAAGTTAGAACGGAAGCCGATCGTTTTGTAGTCCGGTAGCTAACACGGTGGATGCTACGCTCTCGTCAATATACTTCAGCCTGAGAAGTTACTGAAAAGGCGTTGCAGCAACCAGAAACCACCAAAGGCTCATAAGATATTGCAAGGGAATTGCTCAATAAGCATTTGGCAGATTTACCTACCAGCACCGCTCAAATTCCTCAGACGGCAGCTTAATGTTTTAGCCCCTAACGAAACGCACCTGGCCGACCTCTTGTTTCTGCCGCACGACAAGGTTCACATACAAGTATGTGCTGACCGTGATTGATGCTGCACACACAGTGCCTCTGAGGCCAGCGGGTAGTTGCTGTACGCGTCATTTGGCTCCTCGACGTAATTAAGAATTACTTCGAGGATGGGATATTTTCGCGCGTCTGTCGTGCATGCTTCGAGTGCGGGAGAGTTGACCCACCTGAAAACTACCGTGGTCTAACTCTGCATCATGGCCAGACATAGAGGTTGTTTGTGTTTTTAGTAGGATATCTAGATGTTTGGTTTTCCGCTGTCGTAACCTGGGCAAATTAGGATGTTCGCTTCCGCGTGTCAGTGGCTCATCGTTGAAATGCTGGCACAGATTTCTTTCTCAATGAACAGGTGCACGTCGATATCCGTCAGCAGCTTCAGCATAACACCAGTCTTCGTCAGGAGAGGTTTGCAGCTCATGTGGGGCAAATTATAACAGTGAGCTAGGTTCATGTATTCGTATGGGTAGACGCCATTGCTGATTAGGAGGTCAATGTCGTTCTACATGTGCCCGGCTGTGACACGAAACGCGTCTTTACATATGTTTTTAGCCGGATGGTCAAGGCTGCTGTTCATAAAACTGAGGCTGTCATCAAGCTGCCACTGCCATAGTGAGAACGCTATGTACTTTTCCATGTCGTTCATGCTCTCGTGTCAGGCCATCCTGAAGACCTGCATGCTTGGATAACAAGGTGACCATTGTAGTCGCACAGGTTACGAATCACGACTGGGTAGATGCGCAGCTTGAGGTTACATGCGTAGTGGATGGCGCATCAGTACTTTCTAGTTATATGACAGTAGTCTCGCACCTATCGTCGCCCAGCACCTTACCAGGGACAGGCAGTCAATGGCTTCCTGGAAAGATCCGAGGTCGTCTCTATTCATGTAGATCAGGCTGGATTTCGGAACACCTCTCGGATCTGCAGGAACTCACTCTCGAGCTTCTCAATTAACTTGGCACACTAAGCGAATGATAGTATGGCAGTTAAAACTGCCCATGAATGTAACAGGATGAAGCCGGTTTGGGATTGCATCTAGCAAAGACACTGAACAAAATTTCGTGAATGAGATGTTTATTTATAATGTAATTGAATGATGAATGAATCTGACACCATACTCGTGCGCATAAAGTCCAACAATAGATTTAACAGAATGATATGCACAGAATTCAACGAAAATGAAATCGTTCCTAAATGGAACTAATCAGAACATACAACTTCAGCGAGTAATCAAACGACAATCAATGTATGGAACTCATAAACACATATGATTGATATATGGGCCTAACACCAGGTATGATCAATGTATATAACTTATAAACAAATATGATTGATATACGGATCTATCACCATGAATGATCAATGTATATAATTTATGAACAAATACGAACGATACATGGTTCATCGACAAGTATGATGCATGTATAATTGATTTTTGCCCATATAGCGACATTGAATGATATTGATTAAAAAATGGAATATATGTATCTCGTGGCGTCCAGTCGACAATCACAATGTATTTCCTGTTCCACAGCTCTCGTCGAATGGTCACGGAGCAACCACGCATGGCCCGCTCCTCCCTGTCTGCCTAATGATCCCTCGAGAAATCTTTTCCCCTGCAGAACTGTTGGTCAAGGTCACTGGTAAATTTATATGCCCCTTTCCTGCACATTTCCTCTAATCAGCTGTAAGATATGGCAATGAAACTTGGTTACTTTTCATGTCTGCGAGGTAACTTTACTGCTCTGTCTTAAAGGTATCTGTCAGATGTCTTTATTGTGAACTTTCGTGACCTCACCATGGTAGGCGGAAATAGAAATGTATTTAGTTGGCTTGTTTCAATTATGAATCAGAGGCTTGCTGCACATAGAGTATCCATGGCCGTGACTTCCTTAGCAAATGACTACGAAAATTAAGCTGTGATGAAATGTTGTTTGAAACCACATACTACGTCGAGTCGACTGTCGCTTGTGGAATAAATTAATCGAATTAACAACAATATGGAATTTAAAATTACAATAGCATTATTAATCGTAAATACTAAGTGCAAAAATATCCTCTGCATCTTACCTTCAATGGAGTTTTACTAAGATCTCTGACGTTTAAATGGAAAAACGGTTTTCTAATATTGAATAAACAGTTTAACAAATCCGATATCCCATGTTGATTTATTGGGTCGATAAATAAGTTTTTGTTCCCAGTAGGGTTCATGTTAAAACATTTGCTCTATTAGTCATATGCTAATTTCTTTCATTTTCTAAATGTAGAATCGTTTGCCCCAAAAATTCCATGCCTTGTTCTTTTATGACAAAATACAAATGAATTTAAAAATTTTATAAACAGGCAAATAGACGATATGCCGCGTGTTATTTTATTTTCCAATAGGAACGCTTGATTAAAAAAATCGGTAATATGGCTTCAAGAGTTTTCTATTATACTCATTGTTATCAAGTGTACAGAAAATGTCTTGCCAAAATGATCGGATCTGTGATAACGTTTCCCAAGGATAAGAGAAGGTAACAAAATACAATAGGTCTAGCACAAAACTATGTGAATTTGTTCCTGAAAGAAATTGAGTAGTCGGGAAAACCTTTACTCACATTCCTATATGTGTATGCTCGTGTTTTTCAGTGTAGAACAGCCGTGTCGGATAACAATATCCTGCCTCACAAGTGACATTTATCCCGACTCGTGGACTATTTTGACTTTATACTGCGACAATTGTGCACACGTAGTAGCAAAATCTTCCCGATTCCCATCATCACTTGAAAATTTCTTTCACAATAATCAAGATAAAACAAACATAAACATTAATTGCAACACATTTACGTAATGAAAAGAGCAGTGGTTGACATTAAGTGTCCTGCAAACATCCCGTTTTGCACTGATCGACCTAGCTACATGTACGGATTCTTATTTTGACTTCGACCCTCATTTTTCGTACAGAAATGTGAGGAAAAGAATCCTTCATTATGCTTCAGTGTAGGATAGAAAAACTGCACCCTCACAAAAAAATAACTGTTAAAACATTCTATTGATGCTAAGGTACTAAATGTTATTCCAAGTTTATACAAACACGTATAAGAGAATTAGAGGAGGAGTCGGGAAAACCTTTTTTCAAATTACTGTATATGTGTATGATCGTGTATTCCAGTGTAGAACATGAGTGCAGGTTAGCTCTACCCTGCCTCACAAGTGACCTTTATCCTGACTGGTGGACTTTTTTGACCTTCTACTGCGAGAATAGTGCAGCACAAAGTAACAAAAACTTCCCGATTTCCATCATCACTTGAACATTACTTTCACAATAATCAAGATAAAACAAGATAAACATTCATTGCAATACATTTACGTACTGAAACGAGCAGTTGTTGACATTAAGTGTCCTGCAAACATCCCATTTTGCACTGATTTGACCTAGCTACATGTACAGCTTCTTTAGTCCAATTTTGAGTCGTAAAAAAATGTTGTAGTAAATGTTATTTAAAATAAATTACGTTCATAATATTATTTCTGAACGGTATATTCATTCTAGATGAAAGCTGAATCAGGGACTATTTCATTACATTGTGTCTGTCTCGATTAATCTTATGGATAAGAGTGGACGTTATTTTTTTACCTGTTCACATTTGTATCATTGTTCAAATTATCTGCAGTACACAATTCAGACGCTGTTTATTGACAGCCGTTTCAGCCACTGTTCTTTGAAAGCTAAAATGGATTTAAATTTCATTTAAAATTCAGTGTAAACGAAACTTTTTATAATCTATCTTAAGGTAATACAATTTTCAATGAGTGTTTTGCTGTTTGAAAGTTACATCAGTATTCACAATACGAGATTTTGACTTCGACCCTCATTTTTCGTACCGAAATGTGAGGAAATGAATCCTTCATTACGCTTTTCAGTGTAGGATAGGAAAACTGAACCCTCACGATCACATTTTGCGTCAGACACATGGCAAAGCCTGTTGTCAAACTCTAGACTCTGTCTCTCAGATGGAATTTTTCCTATTCTACACCGATGCATATGAAGGTTCTATTCATTTTTTCACGACAGAGCAATAATTTGTGGGTGATATCATGCCGAGGCAAGTATAAGTGCACACACACACACACACACACACACACACACACACATATATATATATATATATATATATATATATATATATATATATATATATATATATATATATATATATATATATATATATAACATTAAATCATTGACTCGAAGATATTAGTTTGTTACGTTAAGAGCCATCTGGTTTTAGAAAAGTGTACAGTACCATTGATTACATTTTTCAGTTTAAAATGTCTATTTAATTTATTTTTGTATAGAAGCAAGAAATTATATTATGCATTTATTGACTACCAAAAGACTATCGAATCTGTGAACATAATTTTTATCTCGAGAAAAAAACTGTTTAAACATTCTATTGATGCTAAAAATACTAAATGTTATTCAAAATTTATACGAAAGTGCCCAGTTCTGCTTGCTCAAACGTTTTCATGACAAATATTTGTGTACGTGAAGAGAAAACTCATTTACCCTGTTTATTCTCATTTTCTGAACGATCTTGTTGAATTTATCATGCATATTACTTATTGCAATAAAGGTCTGGGGATTTGAAAAATGTGTTAACATTGTGACACTTTATATGTAGTATTGTAATGATATGTTAAGGGTTAGACAATATACACCATATATCAGTGTTTATTGAGTCAGTACCTCAATTGAGGCTAGAATTATTGGCATTTGGCCGAGAATTGTTTGTAGTAAGAAATATAACATTCCACGCATTCACTATCATATCTTGTAACATTTACATCGTAGAGACATTTTTTTTCTAGATGGCTGATCTGGTGACTACCCGTCACTATATTTTTAACTGTACTTATTTCAAGATGGGTAAAAACACAGTCGTTAGCGTGCCAGAATCGCGACCGATATGGTGTTGTTTCTAATCTAATCTTCGGATAAACTCGGGTTGGCTGCCGTGGTGTGTCCTTGGGCAAACACTTGACTCAAGTTGCCTCGGCACTAGATAACCTGCTTGTGTTACTGTGCCATAAAACAACAAACCAATCCACTAGTCTGTTCACACTATCAATGCATTCATTTGTATTAAACATACTCCATGCTGGGTCCTTAGTGAAATAAAATGTCTCAAATGCTGTTGGGTTTTTTTTTGTGTTTTTTGTTTTTTGTTTGTTTGTTTTACTTTGAAAACATTGATTTCGTTTGTTTCCTTTGAACTTACATATAAACTATAAACTCGACCACTGTTGCCATGTTGTTGTATGGTGCCTGCTTTTCCCTATCTATTTAAATCTCCCCGTGTGACGTATGGGTAAACATTACGATGTCACAGATGAAAACGGTTTTGCATGCATCGCGTCAGAGCCACGTTTACATATGTACATAACGGACGTATTGGATTAGCCTTTTTTCCGGTGCAAAGTACATAGGTCTGTTCCCTAATAGTTAAAATTAATGGAAGCAAACAAGAATTGAACTACACTAATGTAGCGTACCTTGGGTTATAGTAGTCCTTTCATGGAAAAATTCTCATTCAGATATTTACACTTCAAAGGATTTATCATCGAAATATTTACTTAGAACTAACATGAAACAATTGTTTTGAAGGCGCATTTTAACGATAATTAATGTAACTAAAACATAATGATACAGTGTCTTTACTTACAATGAAATATTCTGTAGCAACACTGTTAATGTGGAAAACGAAAAAGAAGAAGAAACCAAAAATCAACAACAGGTGGAAATATAAAGAGTGATGTAGAATGGAAAGAACATCTGAATGCAGAAGAAAGGGTGACACAGGTCATATTTATCTGGGAAACTACGTGAAAACCAGTGGAGACAGTTGAAGATAACTATATATTTGTTAGATGAAGAAGTAGACGGAAGTACATGGGATTGCAGCAAGACTAGACACTCGTGTTTGACAATGTGAAGAAAGTAAATATAAGATGAATAAGTTTATCTGATGTGCAGAATTTACACCAAACAGCCAAATAAGAAGAAGAAGGTGTGTTAGCAGTTGTGCTCCTTGTTGTAGTAGTTGTAGTAGTAATAGTAGTAATTGTTGCAGTAATAGTTGTTGTTGCTGCTGTTGTTGGTATTGTTGTAGTCATTCTGGTATTAGTAGTATAAATAGTTACTTTTCTTGATGTTTATTAGAATCATATAATTATTTTAATCGTATTATTATTATTATTATTATTATTATTTGTAGTAGTATTAGTATTAGATAAGAAGAAGATAATAAAATGATGAAGAATATAGAAGAGCTGTTAGAAATAATTTTGAGATAGTGAGGGGTATTTCTTGCAGAAATATCATCGGGAATGGTCAGAGTAGGATGCGTGGAGGGAATCCAGACTAACGACTTGTGCCTATTGTCGTGTGACAAGACGTTCGTAGTTTTATGATCGCTTCGCGATAAGAAAAGTACTCTGTAATGCCGTATTATTTGCCTAAGGATTGTAGTAGCAAATTTATGAACAACTAGGAAATTAGACCAGTCCAGCATTCAAAGATTTCAGATTAAATACAACTCATTTATTACAGGAACGTGACAGCACGGCTAACTTTATGATGCAATATCTCTATCGGATATGAAACAAATGTTAAACCTTTCAACATACATTAAGATGTTTTTTTCATACCACAATAGGATCATAAAATTCAAAACTTTGGATCAAGTACTCTCGAAAGTGTTCTTACGTCGATATAAACATTTATAGCTTTGGACGTCGGGTTCAATGTTCACGAATTCTTTCATAGATATTGTGACTTCGCTTACGCATCAAAAGTGACGAAGTTTTGGTGAATGTATAAAGGAAGAAAAAGCTTGAAGTCAATTGAAAAACGTCATTTTACGGGACAATTAATTATGTTTTTTAACAACAGCCAAGTTTTTTGCGGAATATCAGCCTTTCACCAACTTTAAACATGTCATTTGTTATACTTGCATCGGTCGATAAGATGGTAAAACTTAATAATAATAATAATAATAATAATAATAATTAGTTGAGAGATTTTAAACTAAGCATCAGTTCTGCTCAAGTTAATAATACCATAAGTGTCATATCTACATAATATTAAATCTTTCACCATACAATAAAATCTTATTTGCCGTACGACAATTGCAGGATAAAATCCTAAAATTTAGGTAAGTTACTCTCGAGAGTACTTTTACATCGATGTCAAAATTTTAAGCTTGAGACTTAAATCGCGATTTTCGCGAATTTTTTTCTGGTCAGTGGTTTTTGTGGTTTTGTGTGTTTAACGTCATTTTTCAGCACTTGATAGGCTATACGTTGCGGCCAGCATATGTGGTAAAGTAAGAACCCTGGAAAACCCCTTGAAGAACCACCGAACCACGGGAAGCTACTGGCAAGATTCCTCACATACCCACGTTGGCCTAGCCTGAGAGTCGAACCCACGTGGACAGAGGTGAGATGTCAGTGATCGGTAAAGGCGAGCGCCTTAGACCACTCGACTACCCGGGGTCACTTCTGGTCAGCGTGATCACATTTGAAGAAATGTCATTATTTTTCTAATGCATGTATAACAAGTAACAAAGTTTTGGTATACTTTGAAACGTTTTAAATTGTTACTATTTGTGGTAGCCACATTACCGTGCATTAGAAATTCCAAATACGAACTTTTAAAAGGAATAAGCTATTATATATACTGTTGAGAAAGCACAACGCTTGATTTAGATCTTGTTGGATCTGTGTCTTTATAAGTGATTTTTACTAACTATTGCAAATATTTCTTTAATTCAAGAATAGTTTTCTACTCGTGTACTTAAAGCCAGTTGCAACAAAATGTACGTAGCATTTATTTTTTGATTCTAATCAATTTCGCACAGCCTTAAAAAATAAAGTATTAAATGACTATTATAAGTATATAGCGTCAGCCACATAAGTTTCTCATCTTTAAAGAAAAAAATATTTTATTAAATAAAACTTGGGGGGGGGGTGTAGGGGAAGGGAGTATTATTTTGAATCATTTTGCATTTGCGATTCTTGTACAGCATCAAAAATAGATGATCTTTATTGTGATTTGCTTTCTTCTTCTTTTCTTTTTCAAAATTGTTATTATATGGGGTCGGTTAATACATTTATTGGCTTTATCAAAGAGATACCAAAATTCAGAACACAAATACAATGAATTGTATTCTCAGAATTTGTTCCTCGTCATGTTCGCGTTATCATCACAATAATTTTCATTCCAGGAAAAGTCGATTCGTGATGCTCACAGAAGATAGGGACCGCATTCCTCATTGGGAATTCTACTTATTCACACACTTCTCTTAGCAGTAGTAGAAGAAGCAGTATCATCATTTACACCAGAAGAATATTTAAAAAAGAATAAACATACAGATTAGATATCAGTTAAAGTTTCTATGGGTTTGACGAAGGCTTGGCCAAATAAGGACGTCTGTTCACTTTCAGTTGACAAAAGTTACTAAATGTAGTTTATGATCACAACACGAGATTAAAAGTACTCTTGAGTACGTTTTATCGCCATGACATCTCGTGACAGATTTATAAAAGAGTAGGATGTTAACCTCCTTGCCCATTTACTGACTTCAGACTAGGTACGAATTTTCCACTTGCAGCAAGTCATGATATATTTTAATAATATGAAACAATAATTGTCATGGCTAAAGAATATTAAATTTTCACCATACGTTATATGCCATTTACCATATTTTCATTGGATGATAAAATCTAAAACTTACGCAACATACTGGTGCCAGATATTCATAATTTTTCCCGGAGACAAGATAATCCACAAAATGCTATATTTTTTCTTACCTGTCCTGAAAGGGTACAGGGCCGTTTCACAGGGTCATACAACTACGCAGTGTCATTTGTTGGCTTCATGAAATGGCACCGGGCAATGTCATAACTGAGCAGTTTTACAAGCTTCTACAATAGCAACGTGACTACTGGCGACGTTAGCGGTACCCTGTCGTTTCGTAACCGAGCAGCTTTGTTCTTACTTCACCGCGTTCAGCTCTTGTCGGGAATTTCAAAATTATAAATTGTTCAGCATTATTTAAGTAACAAAGATAGATATATAGTTCAATAGTTTATTATCAAAGCATTTACCTGCTTATATAATAAATATTACAAATATTGCGTGGTTATCAAATGCTATATATGCAACGTTAAACATGAACTCAAAAAGGTAATCGTCTGGAAAGGAGATGAGGGCCAAATATACAAAATATTTTAATATATTACTGTAAAAATAATAATCTATCTCTTTTCTTATTACTAGAAGTTAATAATTCAATGTATTTGTGCATGAATGGTTTATTCCAGAAGTACTTTTGGATTCTGTTTACACGCAAGTTAGTAAACACAGGGGGCATACTAAAAGAAAATGATATTCGTCTTCACTATCATGGTTGTCACATTGCATACAATATCTTTTACTCGATTCTATTGCTTCCATATCTCACAGTTTCAATTCACAGATTATGGGAAGACACTCGGAGATTTGTCCAAGCTGATGGATATTTATGGTTACTCAAGAATTTGAAATAAACTTTGAGACCGAAGTCAGTTTTGATATGTTTATATAAAGACAGTTTGTCAGAATTTTGTAATTTATTATTCCAGTCTGATAAAAAAGCAGATTGATAGATTTCGAGACCTCACCATTAATATTGTATAGTCTTATACGATAAGCAACAAAAACAACCCTTATTAATATAAAATAAAGAGAAAAATATGATTCAATTTTAGCATTAACGGAATCTAAAAGGGTGTATTCTTTGGAAGTGGAGGATCATGCGAATCTATCTAACTATCTTTTTATGTATGTATGTATGTATGCATGTAAGTATGTATGTATGTATGTATGTATGTATGTATGTATGTATGTATGTATGTATGTATGTATGTATGTATGTATGTATGTATGTATGTATGTATGTATGTATGTAAATACATACTAATTCCAAGTTATTTCCTTTATGTACCTTACTATACCATTCACGTCTCAGTGACTAATTACTTTAGGACTAATCGACAATCATTCATTGATGACAGATTTGATTCTGTAAAAATGCATACATTCTCAGCGACAGTCAAATCTGTTCCTATCGAAAAAGTTTTCGGTTGCGAAACGGTGTAATATAGTGTAATAGCACAGTAGGTGCGTTTCTCGTCTAGGTAGATTGCTTGGTTGTATTACGAAATGTTCCGATGCCATTTCACGATTAGACACGGTTGCGAAACGGAAAAAAGCCGTTTCAAAACTATGTAACGGTCATTAAAGGGCAAAGACTGGAGCGGACGGTTTAAATTGGCGTGTAGTGGCGAAAATACGTGTAACAAAAACACTACGTTCAAAGACAAGCAACATTTCTACATATTAAGAAAATAAACGCTCATTAGACATCATTGTATTTGTACATTTTGTTAGTGCAAAGATTTTATGAATTCGATAATTCGTGCCTATTTAAAAACTAATTTATTTGAAGCCAATGAAGAAAAGTCTAAAGTGATTTGGCTGAGTTATGTAAGAAGAAGCCAACAGTATTCATATTTTATCGTGGACCTTATCCCATGTTTGCAAATAAAAAATCCATACCGTTAGTAGTGTGTGTGGGGGGGGGGACGGGGGGGGGGGTAGTATGGTAGCATTTTGGCCACTAAGAGTGTCTATTTTCCATATGTACCGCCATCTTGGATTGAGTCAGTATGGTGGTATATGGAAATTTAATAACTAAAACATATATTTAGTTAACATTGTGGGACGACATAGGCTTCATTAAACGTAGCAAGTTATTTTATAAAATCCAGTAAGGCGGCAATGATGAGATTCGTGGAGTGGAGGAGGAGTGTTCTTAACATGGTATATTCAAAGCCCCCTGAAATAATCGGCAATGACAGAGAAAGATGGCGGCGCAATAATTCAGCATGTCTAACTGTTATATATATATATATATATATATATATATATATATATATATATATATATATATATATATATATATATATATATATATATATATATATATGGATTAGATTAAAAGGTAATTCTAAATTCCGAAACTGAAATGAAATTGAAGGGAGATTTTAAAATCCGGAGTATTATATTAAACAATATGGCTTGACGAAAAGTCTAACTAAAATCTCCAAAATGAAGCAGAATTTTGTCGAGAATAACAAAAGTTCAGAATATTTTAATAAAATCACATAAAGAAAAGCAGAGCTAACGTTCTCAAATTGATATGGAATCGGGAATATTTTGTCAAAACTATGGCCTAAACTAAAAGTCGTAATAAAAGTAAATTATGAAACGGAACTTATCGGACACAAAAAAATCAGGAATATATATATATGTGTGTGTATATATATATATATATATATATATATATATATATATATATATATATATATATATATATATATATATATATATATCCTACACTCAAAGTCATACTAAACTTCCGAGAATCATAAGGAATTTAGCGCAGGTTAATGAAATCCATAAAAGAATTAAAACAAATTGAAAACCATTTTTAAAAAAATTTAAAAAAATAGATACAACGGGGTAGGTACTGTAAGAATTAATTTCGACCCTTAGTCAGATCCAGATAAAACTTATATAGATACAAGATGAACCTCTCTCTTCCTTAAATATGCATTTTTTTTTTTATCCTGGCCGTATTTAATGAAGGAAAGCAACCATTCAATAGCCATATTGCCCAAACATATACACCCTAAACAGTGCATTTGCACACAGTGTGCAATATAGTTAATGATAAGACTAATACAACTTGATTTTTGTTTTGCAACATTGTTTCAATGGTGTATATGTTTCTGTTAGGTTCGCTTGATTACCTCTGACACCTATTTTTCTTTTCATTTAAAACTTAGAGCTCATGTTTATGTTTAGCACTGATTTGCTGTCAAAATCTTGACAGAATTGCCCCAGAAAAGACAATTTATGTATTTCTGGATCACTATCTTCACAAAAGGGCAGAGCATATACCGTGTACATTAATAATAAGCAAATATTGATACTGTGTATAAAGGAGAATTACAAAAGTCAAAACATCATCAACGAAAACTATTTTTTGTGTGCATATTTTGGGGGAAAAGCTTTCTTTATGTTATTAATAATTCGAAAATATTTTTTCGTTATGATGATGATTGATCCTAAAGTTTCACATATATATTTTTTTAATGTTATGTGTGTGTGAGTGTGTGCGTGTGTGTGTGTGTGTGTGCGTGTGTGTGTGAGAGAGAGAGAGAGATTACAATAGCTGTAAACTATACAGCCTGTGAGGCACTTGTTTAACATGTATAGCAAGGTTTTATTACTTCAGCGACGAGGATATCAGTTTTTTGTATACATTTATTGTTAAGAAGATGAGTGAACAGGCCCTACCCGTGATTTTATCATGGACAGCATTACTGTGGCGTAACCAATTAAAACTCAACATTATCTCATTATTATTTTTTAATACAGGTTATTTATCCCTTAAGTTCCTGTATATTCAGTGAATAATATAATCAGGAAACGGCTTTAGATTTCTTTGTGTTTACATTTTATATTAATGATTGGGGGACAAAGCAATTTCTCTTTATAACATGTAGTTGATATTCAAAAACAAGGTCACATGGCACTGAATTTCAAGCTGACATGCTAACATTTGTCTTCTTGTAACATAGAACTAAACCTTGAAAAGAAGTACACCACTTTTTATCAATGTTAGATTGAACAATTAAACAGGAAAATCAGCAACATTTTAGGTGTGAAAAATGGTTTACATGTGCATCAATATGGAGTCCATATATATCCAGTGTTTTCTCGGCATTCTTATAGCTACTGTCTATCGGTCTATTTGTCTCTCTCTCTCTCTCTCTCTCTCTCTCTCTCTCTCTCTCTCTCTCTCGCGCATACGCACACATGAATGGTTACGAGCAGAAGATTTGTACTGGTCAGCTTCAGGAAATAGTGGAATGAGCTAGATAATGACAAATGTAAGCAAGCAGTTGAAATATCAGTGTTTAAAAACAAATTGCTTTCAGGGTGAATTGTAAGCTAATTCCAATAAAAAGTATGTTCCACGAGAAAGAAAGACAGAAAGAAAGAAATAGTACAAGAGGAACTAGCATAAATCACTGAAGGAAAAATAAAATAAATCTTATTCATATAAATTAAAATTCTTCAAAAGAATTACGCTACATTTAAGGTCTAAGCTGCTGATGTAACATTTAGTGGTGATTTACTAACGAGCGCGTTACCGTTACCCCACTCAAACCTTTATAACCAACTAGGAAAGTTAGTATATATAGATATCATGTTGCCCTGTGAGGTTCCTTGAGGTAGTATCAATTATGTCCCAAACAATTCTGTTCTCCCTTTACGAAAATAAAAATACTTTGCACATGTCTCTGCTTTACGAATAGAGTAAAATTCTTCACTGTAAAATATAGTCCCTTTATACAATACATACTTCATCGAGAACTACTGACATCAATTTTATTTCTCCGTGTTATAGACAGCTGGAGACCAAGATATAGTCTTCAGTTATCACAACTGCAGAGGATACTGTGAAGTTGTGTACTGAAGTAATTCATAAAATGGAAACAAATGAATAGAGATGCCAAACATATTGCATTTTAAATTTATTCAGTGCTGATTTCAGTACTTTCATAGCTTTATGATTCACATTATTATTTCATATTCTGATGATGTTTGTCCGAGGCCAAGATTGTGAATTCATACAAGGGTTAAATATAGTCTACACACGAATTAAAACAAAAAAAAGCTATTTAAATTTATCAAGATAAGTAAAAGATACACGGTAATCGTTATTTATACTATCATTCCTTATCTTTCAGGCCATGTTAGTGAAATAATACCATAAGCTGCTTTTTGTTATTGTTCTTGTTGTGGGACGATTTCCTTCATGCGCCTATTCTATATTTAGCTACCCTCATCCCAATATTCAGATTTGCCCCAACGACTGTCCAAAAACGCAATCAGAAAAATGACTGAAATAATACAAACGAGAACACGTATGAAATTTGCGTATGTGTTAGATGGCTTTTAAACAAGTGTCTTCTGTCAACAAAAAAAGGTCTTTTTGCACTGTCTGCAATCTTTGTGCGGTCTACTGCTTACCATCGTTTCTTTTCGGGACATTTCCGCACCAAGCAGACCATATATTCTCACGCCTACACCCTTTCTTTGCATATGCGTGCCTATTTCCCCATGTGGACATGTTCGAGGGGTTGTTCAGTGCACTTGAGATACATTGTGCCATCTATGACTTCAAAGTTTGGGTAAGCAGGAGTTTCTTTTAGTTTATTTACCCTAAAGATATCACTTAACTTTGATCTGCGAATTTTGTCTTTGAGCTATACCAGATCATCGCGGTTGTGTTTGGCAAGGCAATCTTCCAGTTTTTATAGTTATGTTTTTTTAAAAATCCTTATCATAATCGGAGTGCTGCTCGTCAAATGATTGGACCTCCCTCAGGCGGACATATCCTCAAAAAGCGGAGTTTCTTCATCGACATCCAGTTCATCAAATGTTGTTCGGGAGAATTCAGACAAATCAAACTTCTCAAAATCCACTTCAGTCATTTTTTGCTATTGTGCATATAACATAATATATGTGAGCTTATTTATAAAAGACAGGGCGCGTGATCTCCAATACCACTCATAGTATGTCTCAATACGGACAAAAACGTAATCCTTTCCGTCTCCTCCGCGGTGCTCTTGATGTAAAGGAAACCCACATCACAGTGGTTGTGACCAAGCACAATAGACCAAAACCAGCTGCTTATTGTCCGATTTCTAAACTTCGGCATCAAGGATGTCATTCACAATTGCTTTGAGCGGCGGCACGACAGAGCCGGTTGACGCCAAACGCACAATCGTAAAAGCCTGGGTCACGCAATCGTTAAAAAAGTCAGTATAAAGCTCGAAGGAAACGAATTTGTATCCATAGACCATGCCGATGTTTGGAGTGTCTACAAAGATTTCTGGCTAACGGAAAAGTTGGAACTGAAGCTGTTTATCAGGGTGTACAAAACCCCAACACTGCTGTTAAATGACCACATGTCATACTACCAGTCCGGCTTCTCAGAATGCCTCACATTTGCGCTGATTTTAACGACTACTCCAGGGTGAAACAGAGCACTTACAAATGGGAGAGCTACAACAGTTACACTTTTCGAGGATGTGGCACGCAGCGCTAATTTCGCTCACGACACTGTGTCAGTGAAGACAGAGGCCGTTCCAAACCAGATCTATGTCCAATAGCAGACTAGACACCAACAGTGGGAAGAGGCCTTAAACATAATTTGCGAGGTAGCCTATGAAGGACGCGGAGCTGCCGAAGATCGATGTTGGTGCATTCTGCCAAAACTGGTTTGCCCTTGTCCTCGATATTAGGTCAAGGAAAGACCACAAGCTACACGGATTAGGAAGCCACGTCTAAAACGAAAAAGAAGGCCTAACGCAGGAAAAGATTTAACAAAGAAAGAAAAAACGGACCAAGCGCAAGGCGTCTAAATATTAAATTATACATTATCATGGACGAGCAGCTCCACGTACGCAATGGCCAGTTTGTGTCGGTCGTCTACTAGCCTGCACGAGTTCTTTGATAACTTACAGCCACAATGCGCCATGATCGTCGGCAGGAGCGTGTTTGCCTGCGACGTTTAAAAAACCACTTTGACTTTTTTGGTATCATCTGCCCTACATCTATTATGGGCTTTAACAAGGCGTGCGTCCGCGGCAAAAGAGATGCTGGGTATTTATGGCCAACTCTGAGGTCTATGATCTGGATGCCCTGCTTTGCGCGCTCGTTAAAAGTTTGAGGAAATTACAACTCTATTTCTGCTCGACAATTGTGCCTTTCTTCCTGGCATCCGGCGTAAGGAAACAGCACTTACTAAGCTAGTCTATGTCAACCGCCATGCTGTCTTTAGCGTGTGGGTCATAGCATAAAAGTACAACATCTTTGCCCGCAATTTGAGACGAATATTCATTTAGGAATACTCTGAAGCCTATGAGTTTCTTAAACAGGAAAGTTTCGGCAAAGAAACGCAATTGTCCTACCAGTTTGTTTCCGCTTGCGACGGTGTGTGATGTGGCAGCTTGATACTGTGTGCATCGCCAGTCACGCCATATCACTTGTGGTATTAGGTTACATGCTACTTAGAATCAAGCGATCAGTGAATTATACCCAAAAGTTCATAAGAGCAGAAGCTGTGAGTGATCTTATTATGCGGGGAGCTACAACATGGGTTGGCAGCCATACCGGAAATCACAACGACGCCACTAGTGAAATAATAGCACATCAGTGTGACCGCCTATCTGAGCTAGTTCTGGAGCGGCGAACAATACATAGGGTGGCCTCTTATCTTTACGGGTCTAACGACGATGAACAATGAAGAGGTTGCAAAAACCTTTGCCATATATGAGACTGATTGTTTCGTTGGCGTCATCTGTACTTGGCCTTTACACCGCAGTCGTCAGCTGCTTTGTTCAAAATGGCCAACTGTGAGCAATTTGCAGCACATCTGAAAAAATTACTCACTGGTTTAGGCCTCTGGAACTAGCATTTGCAGCCACAAGTACCTCAGGTACGGCCCAACATTATCTCCGATTGCGGCCTGCATGGTAAAATACAGTCATGTTGAAAGGAAAGTCGAGAAATATCAAGCGATGAATGCGACATCAAACTCATCAGAATAACAGAAGACGGATACGACAGCCGATGCGCCAGCGATTCCTAAAACGAATGCGCAAGCGCAACCATTTTAGGAGGTGACACGAGTCACCAAGGTCAAGCACCCAGGTAGGGTTCCGGTTGGTTAAAGACTTGCTCCTGTGATAAAACAACGACAGGCTACAAGAGGAGGAAACAATGTTGGTACCGCCAGAGCGACAAACGCCACAGGCATCAGCAATCACTATTAGACAGATCGACATAGAATAGTAGTGCCTGCTGTCTACACCACAGTCCGCCAAAGATTTCGGAAACCTCGTTTAACACGCCGCAGTACTTGGTGGCCTTGATGTCGGTTACATAATGATTGTCAAAGGCCTGTTAAGATGACACCGGCCGACCTTGGCTACCTGGACTTTGAAGATGCAGCAAAGGCAATAACAATCACGGCGCTTAGCCTCTGGATACAGGATATTCCTGGCAATATCGTCACGACCGTCTAATGGCCACCGCCGCTATTGTAGTTTATGGGTCAAAACTTAACACACTCGCAAAGGCGGGCAGAAACATTCTCTTCTCAACTTTAGAGCCAGGTGCGGCCGTAGCCGAGAGAGAGCGTAGCAAGCTGATCGTGATGAATACCAGCGCAGACGCAACGCTTACCTGGATTAGCTCAATGAGCGACGTTGTGATGAACAGCAAAAAGGTCTTTCAGGATGTCAACGAAGTCGTACAAGATTCCTAAGTTTTGATTAGTAGCGAAAAGACGACGGTCCGCAGCTTGACGAAGAGCCCAAGCATTCTGACTTTTATTAACCATCGCCCGAGCTGCAAAAATACGAAATGATATACGAGTCTTGTCACCGTGGGCCACGTGGCCTATAAACATTTTAACAAGCCCGACGCAAGTAGTTTTAGGGCTGCCAAGTTAGGGCGGAAGCCGATCGTGTGTAGTCTGGTAGCTAACACAGTGGAGGCTAAGCTTTCGCCAATATAATGCAGCTTGTGAGGATACTGAAAAGGCGATGCAGGAATCAGAAACTTGGCAGAAACCTCCAAAATCTCACAAGATATTTACAGGGAATGACTCAAGAAGCAGGCCCTTTGGCATATTTATCTACCTACACGGCGTAAAATCTTCAGACCACAGTTTAAAGTTTTAGCCCCTAACGAGGTGCAACGGGCTGACCTCTTGTTTCTGCCGCACGACAAGGTTAGGCGATACACGTACAAGTATGTGCTGACTGGTTGATGGTGCCAGTCATTACAAGGAGGCTTAGCCCTTGACCACAAAGGAGGCTTCTAGAATCGCCGACACGTTGGCACGTATCTACAAGCGGGCGTCCGCTAAAGTTGAACAAACTGCTACAGGTTGACCCCGGCCGTGAGTTTATGGGTGCCGTGTCGCAACGCTGATACAAGCACGGCGGGCATGTGAGGCGGAACGAGGCCAGCGGCCACAGTGCTCAGGGCCCAGGGTTCAATCGTATTCTAGCTGAGCGGCTCTTTGGGCATTCCTTACGACGAGGAGATGTAGCTTTCAGACAGCGAGACTGCAATGCGTCGCACTGAGTGGGTACGGCAGCTGCCTGCCGGTCGTGCGGCCCTAATCAGCGAGGTAGCACTGCTCAGAGTAAAAAAAACTATTGATAATATTCGTAAAACTGCGGTACGGGCTACTTCTATGACATCTTTGACGCGGCCTGCCCTCAAATAACATGGCGCGGTACCTATGTGCGCCTGGAGAGCTGGAATGTGTGCAACTCAGTACTACAGACACTGCGTGGCATCTCGAGGTGTTCACCTTGGCTGATAGGTTGGACATCCCAGGCCAGCCATCTATATACCATCTTTCTGGAATTGGTTCTCCGCGTAGAAGCTTCGATCGCGAGGAACTACAGATTATGACTGATGGTACTCAGCTACCAACCCAGATACTCCGCCTCTTTCGCATGGACATGCCATATAAATATTTACGGCAAAATGTTTTGCAGACCTGGTATAGCCAGCTAACGATGGATATCGATGTGTGGAGTTAGTTACATGGCTCTACCTTTTCCGTTACATTCGATCATGTGAAAGTTTCAGTGCCCAATCTTGAGTGACGTCAAAACCCCAAGTTTCTCAAGAAATTTACCAACGGCGTTGTTGCTGACCTGAATAAATACCAGTTCCATGTCTTGCACACACCGTGCCTCTGAGACCATCGGGTAGTGGCTGTACGCGTCATGGAGCTCATTGGAGCGATGAAGGACCACTTGAAAGATGGGACACTTTGGCGTGTGCGCCGCTACTGCGTTGGGTGCGGGAGGATTGACCCATATGAATTCTCCCTTTGTCAAACTATGCATCATGGCCAGACACAGAGGCTGTTGACGCCCCATTTGGATAGCCAGATGTTTGACTTCCCGTTGTAGTAGCCTGGGCACATTTGGACTCTTCGCTTTCTTGTGCCCGCGGCTCACCTCTGAAATACCGCAACGGATTCCCTTCTCAATGATCAGGTGCATATCGATATCCGTCAGCAGCTAGAGCTTAACGCTGGTCTTTTTCAGGACGGAATTTGGGGTGAAACATAAAATTAAGCTGAGTCGAGGCCGTAGACCAATGTCGATATGTCGCGGAATGCTTCGAACACGTCAACCAGGATCGGTACATTGGTGTGGATGTAGAGGTCGTGATAGTCCCCCATGGTTTTTGCAGCCAGAGGTTTTTCATACCAGTTGCGCGATATCTGTAAAAGGCCTCTGTCGGTTTAAACTGTGTTTGTTTTCGATTTGCTCCCAGGTGTTCATGTATTCGTATGGATATACGTCCTTGTGGATTGCTCCGTGTGCCGTGCGTTGGCACAAAATGCCTCCTTTTGTATGTTTTAAGTCAGCTGATCAAACCTGCTGTTCATAAACTGGAGGCTGTCAACAAATTGCAACTGTTCTAGTGATAATGCCATGTGATTTTCCATGTTGTTCGCGATGGCTCAGATGCTTCCCGTCGAGGCCATCCCGATGACGTGCATAACAAGGTGACCATCGCAGCCGCGCAGGTTATTAATTACATCTGGGTAGATGCGTGGCTTCTGGCTACATGCGTTTCGGACGGCGCCACGGTACTTTCCGGTAATATGACAGTGGCCTTGCACCCTATTGTCGCCCAGCACCTTACCACAGATGTGTCTGTCAGTGGCTTCCTGGACAGCCTCGCGGTCGTCTCCATTCATGTAAATCGCAGCCGGATTTCGGAACACCTCTCGGATCTCCACGGACTCACTCTCGGATTTTTCAATGAACTTTGCGATGACCTCCTCGCCGCGATATAGTACCGGTTCCTTTTCCATTCCGTCACAGTGGATGACTATGTAGCAGAAGCCACATGGGACTGATCAGCGATTTTCTGCATGTTATCGGCAAGACCTTCCACTGGCGCGTCCAGTGCCTCGAAATCCACATAGATGATGTATAGTTGATGTATGGTACACGCATTTGGTGGTGGTGACTCTGGAAGACTATGATGTTCTTGCCTGTCTACGGTAAGGACACGCACTGTAACTTTTCGCCAATACCTGCAGACTCCTATTCTGGCTGTAGGATCCTTCATCTTGGAGTCGAATATAGCTGTTGGGAACAGGAGGCTATGAGGATGGCTGGTGAGCCTCGCTCACTAGTGGTGCGTCCAGAGCGTCATTATATTCACTCTATGTATATGGTTTTAAACATATTTTATTGCATACATTATTAAATCAAAAGGGTTAAGCACAAGGTCTTCCAACTTAGAACAACCTTGTCCATAAACAAATACAAAACACATATTATTTCATACATCAGATGAAATTTACAAAGAAATTGAAATGATATTTGAATTAGTGTAAGAACTATAATGATCTAAAGCAATCATTGTTTGCGATAAGAGATTATAAACGAAAAGTGAGGCCCCATGTGATAATAGGTCAAACACAAATGTATAGATACATATGTACAAAATATACGAACA